>VSMD01003667.1:0-30187 GCA_008750895.1 Mirza zaza
GGTAATAAAGTTTCATTTTCCCCGGCGCTAGGAACTGGAAAAATAGTCTGAGCAAACACTATGATCAAAGGGAAAAACAGATCTTGCTTTACATTTATTTTTAAGACCCTTATGTTAGAAGCATCTGGAGAAATCTCGTAAGAGACGCCTGCGACATTTTCTGTCCTATCGCTGTCCTCCTCCGTAATTATTTCTACATTATTCCGTGATAACACATTTGCCTTTGTGCCCTTTTACATTACCTACTTGGGAGAATCATAAAAGACCTCATCAAAATGAACTAATTAACTGTAATATCGCTTATAGTTTTTTTTTTTTTTTCTCATTTTACAAATGGGTAAACTGAAGCAATGGACAGGTAATGGGTCCCCAAAAACACATCAGATATTTCTTACCTTATGGAATGGGTGTATTCCAGAAAAATCAAATATGGGTGAATTTCAGCCTAGCAGATCCTGCTGCAGCACTGGCTTCCACTAAAAAAAAAAAAAAAAAATACACAGGGATGCATCATCATAGGAATAAAATCTCATGCAACCGTGCACATGGAATGATTTGGTTTAATTCCACATTTATTGACTGCCATGGCCATTGCTCCTGCGACAAGACATAGTCCCAGGCAAGAAGAGGTTGCAGAGGTGAGTGACTTAGAGGGGGAGTGAGAAATAAAGTCCTCAGCCCCCAGTGAACTGAACAACGGACCCCCTCTTGACCAAGGGGACCCCAGAGAAACCTTAAAACTGAGTTCCCGGCTACGACAGGACGGAGGTCAGACCGTGCCTCGTTATAGATATACCCTCTCCCTGGCTGATGGCCACCAGGCTCTGTCCCTAAGGGCCGGACAGAGCTGGCCCTTTGGAAAGACTCAGCCCACTGCTGGGTTCAACCAACCTTGACTGCCCCTCCCTGTTGTGCTTCCAATGCCACTGACCTGCCTTCCTTCCTTCCTGAGAGAGACCACCCACCACAGAGTGGCTCCCGGCCGGTCTGCCAAGGCCGGGCGCTGAGCACTTTGGTGTGTCTGCTTCCCTTTTTAGCATCAGAGGGCTGAAAGCTTCACCCTGGGATCACGCTGACACCGCCATTTTTGAACATGGGCCCCATGAAGGGCCACGAAGCTCAACCGTGCCCACGCAGGGTTCTCCTTTCATAAATATTCATGACTCCTCCTGCGGCTTGTTAAATATGTAAATTCAGCCACCGTGATCAGCTCAGCATACATTTCTGTCTCCTCTGTATCTCCCTCAAAGTGCCTGGTTCCGGCTTCTGGCCGGAGGCTTCGCTTCCCAGCCTGTCCGAGTGACCACCTGCAGGCTGCGTATAGGAAATAAAGCCCTCCTTTCCAAAGGTAAGGACCTCGCCATTCTTCAGGTGACATGTGGGACTAATGCCATCTGTGAAGATGGAGCACTCCTGGCCTAATCACCTCCTAAATGCCTCATCTCTTTTTTTTTTTTTTTTTTTTTTTGAGACAGAGTCTCGCTTTGTTGGGCAGGCTGCAGTGAGTGCCGTGGCATCAGCCTAGCTCACAGCAACCTCAAACTCCTGGGCTCAAGCGGTCCTCCTGCCTCAGCCTCCCGAGTAGCTGGGACTACAGGCATGTGCCACCATGCCCGGCTAATTTTTTCTATATATATTAGTTGGCCAATTAATTTCTTTCTATTTATAGTAGAGATGGGGTCTCACTCTTTCTCAGGCTGGTCTCGAACTCCTGACCTGGAACGATCCGCCCTCCTGGGCCTCCCAGAGTGCTAGGATGACAGACGTGAGCCACCGCGCCCGGCCTCATCTCTTGATACTATTGCACCGAGGAGTCACGTCCAGCATGAATTTTGGAGAGGACAAGGACATTCCAACCATAGCAGCGACCTTATGTGGAAAGGGGTTTTTCCGCTGTAATTAAGATAGGGGTTTTGAGATTTGGAAATCATCCTAGATTATCCAGTGTGCCCTAGATCCAACGATTAAGTGCCTGTCTAAGAAGCTTTCGGAGGGAGATTTGACAGATGGCGGAGGAGGCAGCCGTGTGACCGTGGAGGCGGAGGTTGGAGTGATGTGGCCACAAGTCAAGGAACAACCACAGCCACCAGCCTCTGGAAGAAGCAACTCAGAGATTCCACCCTAATGTCTCCAGAGAGAGTGCAGCCCAGCTGACACTGTGACCTCAGGCTTCTATCCTCCCAAATTGTGAGAGAGGAAAAGAAATTTTTCTGTTGTTTTAAGCCACCCAGTTTGTGGCAGTTTGTTAGGTCTGCTCCAAGAAGCCTTGGACTAAGGAAAGGGCAGTCTGGAGCACAGAAGGTCACAACCAGAAGTAGAAAAGTGGTCTCATCTCATTTTGGAAAACGAAAGAGAATTTGCCACGTCCAATATTTCCCAACCATGAGAGGAAGTAGTATTGTGATAGTTCATCTTAAGAGTCAATGTGACGACAGGGCCAGGGGGTGCCCAGGTTAAATACTATTTCTGGGTGTGCCTGTGAGGGTGTTTCCAGGTGAGATTAGCATTTGAATCAGAGGACACTGCAAAGTAGGTGCCCACCCCCAAGCCTTGGAGGGCCTGTGGAGAACAGGTGGAATTCCTCCTCCTTTCTCCTTCCTGCCCCCCTGCTTAGGCTGGGACATCTCATCTCATCTTTTCTGCCAGGCACTGGGATTGACACCTTTGTCTCCCTTGGTTCTCAGGCCTTTGGGTGTGGACTGAATTATACCATTGGGTTTCCTGGGGCTCCAGCTTGCAGACAGCAGTGGGACTTCTCAGGATCACACGAGACGATTCTGCATGCTAAATCTCCACGTTTGTATGTAAATCTACTGGTTCTGTCTCTCTGGAGAACTCTGGCTGATGCAGCTATCTATTGGCATTTGGGGAAGAGCAATTTTTCTTTGGGCAGGGCTGTTGTGTATGTTGCAAAGTGTTAAACCTTCCTTGCCTTGTTGTGAAATATTAACAGCATTCCTTAATCACTCAGACAACACCGTTTCCTTCCACGCCCCCAAATTTCAAAGGTCCCCTGGAGAGCAGTTCTGCATCTGGTTCAACCTCTCGTCAGCTGTAGAGGAGGGAGTGTCCTTTGTTCTTTGTGCCATAGAAGGTGGGATTAATCCAGGCAGAGGTCATGAGATTGTTTTAGCCAAAGGTAGGACGATGGGATTAATCAGAACCTTTAAAAGCTCCGTACTTCTGCTCAGAGGACGTTGGTACTTTCAGACAGGAGTCTGCCAGCCTCTTCATTTGCCAGCAAATTAATAAATTTAATAAAGGGGATTTATGAATAAATCCCCTTTCCTTCTCCTCAAACCACTTGTCCTTGTTCTTCTGATGCAGCCTCAGGGGCAAATACGGGAACTTTCGGTAACATCACTGAATTCTTAGGTTCCTCCTTCCTTCTTTCCCTCTGTCTCTCCTCCCACTCTCTCTTTCCTTCCCTCCCTCTCTTGGTACTTTCTTTCTTCTTTCCCTTTTTATTTCTTTTCTGTCATCAGGAATGAGTGAATTTGACTGAATGTCCTTATTGTGCCGATGGAGAGGGTCACGTGGTTTCCTCCTGTGGTCTGTGCATTTGTACTGCTACTGCAGAGACGACTTGCTCCGATGCCATTTTCCCGTTTCTCTTTAGGGTCTATCAGTGTATTCAGGTGGCAACGCACCCAGCTAATAGACTGCATTTCTCAGCTTCCTCCCATGCAAGAAGTGGTCATGTGGCCCCTACGGCAAAGGCACAGGGCTGTGTGACTCCCCAGGAAAACCCCTTTAAAATGAAACGCACCGTCTGAGTGCACCCCTTTTGCCTTTCCTTTCTCAGCACTTAGCTTAGTTGTGGGGGCAAGTTTTGAGTCCACACAGGTGGCATTTTGCCTTAAGCCTCCTTCAGCCCCTGCTTTTCTCACTCAACACGTCCTGTTTCGGAGACCCAGCTCCGCGCGCACAGCCCACCCAGCTCACTTCGCCCCTGACCGGCCCCGGTTCGGGGCTTGAACCTCTTCCTCACGGCACAGGAGAGGTCCTCTCGTGGCTGTCGCTGTCTTCAGACACCGTCCCTACCTTTCCCTGCTCCGGCTAGTTTTAGGGCTGCCTGGGTCTCAAAAAGAATATGCAACCGATTGCACCACATCACCAGGAGTATGACCAGAGAGGAATCCAAGGCTTCGTCGGAGGAAGGCCGCCCCCCACCCCGCACAGGTTGTCGCGCACAAGGAGGCTCAGATGCCTTCTGAGCACCTCATGGGAGTGGACCCTGAGTCTCCGCTGGTCCCCGTGGGCACAGACCCGCTGCCAGCAGGGTGCTCCAAGAAGGTGGACCCTATCTCTGGTCTCTGTGGAGCTACACGCTGTCACCCCGGATCCTGGTCCCGGTGGGAGCGGCCCGCGCCACCCCCAACCCCAGCTCCCCAGACACCGCGCGCCCCCTCCCCGCCGCGCGCGGCCCCTTCTCCCCTCTCGTTCCCAGGACCATCTCGGTCCCTCCCCTCCCCGCCCTCTCCCTTCCCCACCCCTCCCCATCCTCTCCCCTCCCCGTCCTCTCCCCTCCCTGCCCCTCGACCCCTCCCTGCCCAGGCGCGGGCACCTGCGAGCGTGGGCGCGGCCTTGGGGAGCGGCGGGCGGGACAGACATAGCGCCACCGCCCGCCGCCCCTGCGCCCCCGGCGCCCGCGTCTGCGCCTTCCCCGGGGCCTGGGCGGCAGCGGCGGGCAGTCGATGGCCCGGGCGGCGGCATGCGGCTTCTGTTCCTGGCGGTGCTGCGGCCGCACACCGGGAACGCGGTCACGGCCGAGCGCGTCCGGTAGGTGCGGGGACGCGGGGACCGAGGGCGCCGGGCAGAACCCCAGCGCGCCCAAACGGCCGTGCAGGGGCGCGGGGGCGCGCGGGGAAGGCGGGAGGGTCCCCGCGCGCGTGGAGGGTGGGTCGGATCCGCCGGGCGCGCGGCGCTGTCTCCCGCAGACCCCCCGCGCCGCCGGCCTCCTCTGCCTTCGCTCCGCACGCGAGCGCTGCAGACAGGGCGCGGGGCGAGCTGTGCGAGGGTGCCTGGGAAGGCCTCCCTGCCGGGGATCCCAGCAGAATCCCAGAGACGGGAAGCATGGGCAGTGGCGCTCCAGTGGGGACGATTTCCTGGCGCAGGGCCCAGCAGGTGCAAACTGGAGGAGCCTCCCTCCCTCGGACCCTCCATCCTAGCACCTGCCTGCTTATCTCAGCGCAGATCTTCGTCTGCGGTTACCTGGCTGTATCGGTTTGCTTGTGGATTCCGTCTTTGGTCCCTGGACAGCGTAGCGGACGGGGAGGGGCTGACTCACTAACGCAGAACCCAGGTGCCGGGTGCGGGTCGGCACTACCTGGACGAACGCATTAGGTGAGGCAGGACACGCAGCAGCGCCGGGATTAGTGCCCGAGGCCGAAGAGAAGCCCCAATTTTTCTTTCCCTCCTTGACACGCTGACTCGCTTCATGAAATTTCCCAACAGTGCTGCCCTTGTGTGGGTCCGTTTCCTCCTCACTGAGCCTCCACCAACCCTTTCGTGTCCCTTTCGGGTGAAAAGCGTTCCAGTTCTAAAGATCACAAGTGACAATGACCAAGATCGCAAGTCAGAAATGACCGAGAGAGAGGGTACCTGAGTCTCTGAAGTCCCCCCCCGGAGAGTTTACGGTGAGGGGTTTCTGGGTGCAGGTGTGTCTTAAGTGGAGTCGAGCGACCTTCCAGCCGCTCACTGGGCCAGGTGGTGAGGAAGACCACCGCGGTCCCTGCTCACCTTCCAGTGGGGGGGGGGGGACAGGGGTGAAGGAGGTGATTGCACAGAGCGATCGGTGCTCAGAAACGCAACTAGGTTGGGTGAGCAGGAGGCTGGTGGTGGTGGAGGCTGAGGCTGCTTTAGATACTGGGGACGGGGCAAAGGAGATGACTTTGACCCTTAGACCAAAAGGAGGGCCCTCCCCTCGGCTCTGGGGGGTAGGGTGGTCCTGGGGAGGGTGGTAGAGAGAACACACGGTGAGGTGGGAGCAAGCCGGATGCTCTAGAGCAACAGGAGGAGGCAGGGCTCGTGGGATATAGTGAATTTGGGGCAAGTGCTAGGAATTTAGGTCAGAGAGAGAGAGACACAGGCCGGATCTGGCTGACTCGTACACGAGACGGGGAGAATAGCTCGTGCCTAACGAGTACCTGTCACTTGACCTTTGGCTTCCACCGCGAACTATAAACACCCGCATCTACGCAAACCCACTCCAAAGGCCACTGGTGGCTTTCGACCCAATTCAGAAGTAGACCAGAAAAATAACTGTCAGCTGCTGTCCCAGATTTGCTCTTCGTTTACTCCTGCACCCGGCGTGTTTGCCGTGCGTCTCCAGTGTCCCGTGCCAGGCCTTGGGGACGAAGAGGGCAACCAGGTGGGCACCCCTCCCCGCCCCCCGCCCCCCCGCCCGGGGAGGGCTGACTTAGTTAAGGCTGGAGTGCAGGGCCGTCGGGTATTCTGTCCTCTGTTTTCCTGGCCGTGCACAAAGCATTATAGCATTTGCTGTTTGCGCTTTGGTGTTGGCTTCTTTCGTCATCCTTTGCCTCGGGAAGGACTGCTGAGAAAGGAAAAAGCAGAAGTCGCTTGAAGACACTTTCTGTGTTGTGAAAGCTCAGGTTCCTGGAGGAAATGATGCTGGCCTCCCAGGAGGGAGGGGAGGAGGTTCCCATGGCGACCGAGATTCCCCGCGAGCCAATCAGCAGTGAGCATCTCCTCCAACATTCTCTGCACAAGACTCCAGCGGGCCTGGGCAGTGGGCGAGGCTGGGGAGCTCCCCCCCCCCCCCAAGCGAGTACACCATCCGCTCAGCAGACACAGGGCGACTGAGTCAAGAAGAGGTGGGTTTAGACTCGCACACTCAAGTCGGCAGCTGCAAATGAACACCCCGTGTGTGAATAGTCATGCCGCATCAAGATGAGTGCAATGATATGGGAAGTACGGGGCCCTCTGGGCACATGCAGGTGGGGGACGCACCCAGAACACAGGTCAGGGGAAGCCTTTTGGTGCTTGCAAAGCCCGCTGCTTAGAAACTGGGCAGAGAGGATGTGCCCAGGTGGAGGAAGGCCCCCCAGGATGTTGGCCAATGTCTGGAGACGTGTTTGGTCATCACAGCCCATGTCGGGGGGGGGGGGTCTGTTGGCATCGAGCGGGTAGAGGCCAGGGACGCCGCTCACCACAGGACTGCCCCCACCACAAAGAGTGACCCCCCTCAACGGGTCGGCAGTGCCGCAGCTCAGAAGCCCTGCGCCAGGTATGGTCTGGAGAGGGAGACAGGGCCCGTGTCACACCGCACTGCAGCGTTGCGCCAAGAACAGGCTCGCACCAGCAGAAGCTATCGGATTTCCGCGTAGGGGAGGAGCCCGTGCGGAGCCGGCTGCTGCGGCGTGGAGGGTGGATGGGTGTGGCCGTAGAGGGGAGAGGTACGCAGGTGGGCCAGCATATTTTTTTTTCTTACAATAGAAATTTAATTTTCTTTTTTTTAAAAAAATATCAGCATATTACAGGGGTACACATGTTTAGGTTACAGATATTGCCCTTGCCCCACCCGAGTCAGAGTTTCAAGCGTGTCCGTCCCTCATACGGTGCGCACCGCACCCATTAGGTGTGAGTATGCCCATCCCCTCCTCCCCCCTCTCACTGGGTCGGAATATTCAAGAAGTAAAATGAGCAGGGCTTGGTGACTGAACGCGGGGTGCGAGGGGGAGAACACTTATGACTTCCTTCCTTCTAGAGGGAAAATATTGGGGTAAAATGGGGAAATCTTGGCTGTACAAGAGTCTTCGTAGAAAGCAAGGGCTTCTGCAATCTGGTGGGTTTTTAGAAGATGTAGGTGATGGAATCGTAGATAGTATTTGGGGGGGGGGAATCTGGGGACCAATAACTTGAGAGTCAGTTACCTTATCTGTGGGTCGCTTTGAACAGTCTTCAGTATAAACAGCGTGCGGGGTGTGTAAGTCACCTTTAAGCATCACCTGTAGGAGCTGTCGGTGAGCATTTCAAGTACCCTAATCTGGCACTTGCTCCCTAGAGACATCTCTTAAGCACTACAGTAAGTATTAGAAACCCGCGTTAGAGGATTTGTTCATTAGCATAAAACATTTCAGAAATAATTAGCGGTGTCTAAGGTGTGTGGTTTTCCGGGAAGATGACACAGGCCCTTGAACAGGAGGTCAGGTCAGGAGGCTTACACCCGCAGAGCGCCTTTTGAAGTTGACAGCGCCGTTCGGTCCTCTGTTCCTCTGGAACCTTCTGGAACCCTCTGTCATCTGGCCCAACTGGGTTGGCTGGCCTGGCTGTCAGTGCGGTCTGGCATGGACTCGCCCCTTCGGGCAAGGTGCTTGGAGGACAGAGAGGGGCCTGCACCCTGCCAGGCTGGACGGTGCGGGTTTCTGCAGGTTTCCTGGCCGAATGTGGACTGAGAATCACTCTCATTGTACCGCAGCCCTGGCGGTGCAGTTGGAAGGGACAGGCCAAAAGGGTTCCCATCCACCTCTCATGCTCTAAGGCTGCAAATATTTGTCAGAAGCTCAAAGGACAGTCCTCCCTGAATCTGGGAAATCAGGCTAGGCCAGTTCCTGCTAACAGTGAAGTTAGAAGTTAAAGCAACTCTGGCAAATAATAAAAAAAAAAAAGCAGCTTCATTTCACCTGTGCAGGAGAAATAAATTGCACAAGTAACGGATATAAAAGATGTTCACGTGGCAAGAACGGAGTGGTTTCAGAGGGTGCCTCCCATTATGCTAACATGGGAGGTGAGGCCTCAGAATCACCCAGGCTAACAAACTAGCGTCCTGGGGTCAAATACAGCCACTGCCTGCCTTTGTCAATAAAGTCGCAGTGGAAAGCCAGCCACAGCCCTTGTCCCTCTGGCGTGCGGTCCGGGGGCTGCTTTTGCAGTGCGATGGCAGAATTGAGCAGTTAGGACACCTCTGTCTCCTTCTGTCCCACAAACCCAAAGACATTTGCTCTGACCACGTCCAGAAATGGCTTTCTGACCCCGCTGTTCTAAACAGACTAACAGACCTTCGCTAGTGACCGAGTTCCTCGCGCAGTGTATTGTCTGCAGAGCTGCCGCAGGTGCCAGGGAAATGCGTGCAGATGGTTACGGAAATCGGAGAAAAAGTAAAAGGGTTTGGGCTTCCTCGGCCCGGAGTAGAGAACTCTGAGGGTCAGCTCCATGCTCAGGTGAGCGTGAGGACATCTGAATCATCATTGCAAACGTCCTTGCGTTGAGAGCCGGACATTGTGCGGTGGGTGGCGACCGTTCTCTTTCTGCACCTTTGACGTAGTTTGCAACGGTGTTTTCCTTTGGATGGGAAGCACTTCAGAGAACGAGAGCAAACTGAAGCCCCAATCAATACTGTCTGGCAAAGGGAGACAGGAAGGAACGCAAAAATCATCTGCACGGAGGGCAGCATTTCCCTTTAGCGCTGGGCTGCTTTTTGGTGTTTTCATTCTGAATTCTGGGATTGCCACGCCTCTGGAGAGGGAAAAAAAATTTCTCCCCGAGGAAAAGTTTTCACGTCTTCTAGTTTTTCTTTAGAGGAGTGAAAGGAAGTCGTGTATGTACACTGAGTGGAGGGGAAGAGACTATTTCGTTTTTCAAACGTTAAGTAACAGGCATGTTAATATCTTCATTTAACAGATATTGAGCCTCTTCCATGGAATGCAGCCCTCTGCCCGCGGGGGCAGGCGCTGGTCAGCTACCCAGAGTGTTTGTACCTCTGCTCGGTGCTGAGCCTGGTCATTTGCAGGAAGGGGCTCTAGCATCCTAGCATGGGAGACAGATATGCTGTGAAGAAGGGCAGGGCGAGGACAGAGCATGGCAAAGGGAGCCCACCCCGTTTAAGAGGGTGTGGGACCAAGGGACAGCTCCCCTCTGCCCGGGGAAGGGTCACTGGAAATCAGCTGACGCAAGGCGGGTTAATAGGAGGAATGGCACACACATTTATCTGGCCACACTTTTAGTGGCATGGGAGCCTTTGACTGTAGACCCAAAGACGTAGGGGAAACTGTCCATTTTTATGCTTCGGTTCAGGCAGCATGGGCAGCCAGGTAGGAATAGGATTGGACGCAAAGGGTGTGATCTGACGCATGTAAACCCGGTGTGGAAACCCAGCACGGCCCATCTGTCTAGACTCTTCCTGGCCTCTCTGGGCAGCATCCTTTCTTCTGGGTGTGGGGCAGGACCTTCCCTGGAATGGGGGGGGAGGGGTTCATCTTATAACCTGTAATAAGACAAGGTAGGTCAGATAATTTCTTTATGGCCAGTTTTTACCCAGAAAGGCCAGGGAAAAGTTAGAGCAGTATTTTTAGGTTTTATGGTTGGCTTTGGGGAAAACGGGTCTGATTTCTATGACCTCCCTAGTTCGGGGAAGAAAGATTAGTTTCTATGGCTAGCCTGGGGCAGTGGTGGGGGGTGGTGCAGAGGGGCCAGAGACAGGAGGGCAGAAGGTCAGGGAGAAACGTTTGCTTCGGGGGCTGTTTCTGAGACCTTTGTTTTGGGGTACCTTTCTCTGAGCCCCAGCAAGGGTCTGGGAAGGTGTCTTTAAGAGATAACTTTTTCTTTGCCATGCAGTTTTTTAGAATTGAGATATAATTCACATCCTATAAAATTTACCCTTTTAAAGTGTACAGGTCAGTGGTTTTTAGTGTATGCATACAGTCACAAAGCCGGCACTACCAGCTAATTCCAGAACATTTCCGTAGAATTCAAACCTTTCTTTTCCATTTATCGACACTTTTTTTTTGTTTTTGTTTTTGGCTTCTCAATTCTTAGAGCTTTAAGAAGAGATGCAACGGCAGTTATTCACCTATGCTCACGAGCATGTTGAATTCTTATTTTTGCATGAGATATCTTTTAGGCTGAAGTGAGCCAATAGCTGGGCCGTCTACAAGCTTCCTTCCTGCTTCTGCCGGTCAGTTGCCATCATCAGGTTTCCCGAGGCTGGGGTAGAGAAGTGGTGTCGTCGACCGGCAATGCCCCGATCAGGGTTAACAGTGAAAATGGTCAGGTCAGGATACACAATGGGCTTCAGTAGGTTAAACCTGGGTAGGCCGCACACCTTAGCTTTTCTTTATTTGCATAGTGATATTGCAACATTGTGTATTTAATTACATTGTAAAAAGGAAACAAAAAGAGAGAGAAACATGATCATTCACGTATTAGTCTGGGGATGGATCTCACCTATGCCCCAGGGCGGATGTGAACTTGAAGATTTGAATCTAGCATTTCTTCAGAGGGTCTTTTTTTCCCCCACATGGCTCCTACGGTGTCGGCAACTTGATTATTTTATGATCACAGTGCTTTAAGATTCCAGATGTCATCCTTCCCCTCTTCCTCTCCCCTTCTTTCTTCTATTCTTACTCTTAGGATTTGGTATTAATGCAATATTTCCCTGAAATGCAAGCCAGCTAATCTGTCTGGTGTCCCACTGCAGAAATATTAATAACTATTTCATTGCAGGAGTAAAAACAAAAAAAAAGTGGCTATTGAACTTGAACTTTGTGTTATAGTGCTGCCTAGATAGTTTAAGGGATTTTCAGGGTAATTTTAAGTGTACTTTGATTGTCACCTACATGCTGAGTTTGTAAACCAAAGCCCTAAGTAAGATGTGACTCCACCGTTCGGAGTAATGTAAGTGCAGTGCAGAGGGTTGCAGTAGAGAAAGGTTCAAAGCATAACGGGAATTTTGCAGTAGGAACAGGGACTTCAGAAGGAGCTGGCATTAGGATGTGTCGAGTCACGGGCACGGAGGCTCACAAAGGCAGCAGGATGCATCAGCTGTCCTGGTGGAAGGGCGGTGGGCGTGAGCTCCACCCCTGCCGTGCTGGGCAGGGCTTGCTGGGTGCTGGGCTGGAGTGTTTGCACCTCATCCCAGAGACACGCTCAGCCATTGGTTTATTCCTTAAGCAGGACAGATATGGGCTCCATTCTCATGCAATGTATAGTCAAATTGGGTACAATTCAAGCTGTTTGAGAGTTTTGATCAGGGGAGAGACCGGCTGCCATTTGTTTACACACACACACACACACACCTCAAATGATTATGAAAGATAATACATGCACACGGTTAAAAAAATCCAACAACATAAAAAGACATGTGGTAAGAAGATAGTCTCTCTCCCACTGTAGTCTCTGGTTTTCCTCTTTGGACATAATCATTGCTATTTATTTCTTATGTATCCTTCTAGATATTCTGTGCACATGCAGTGTATACACACACACACACACACACACACACATACACACCTCAAATGATTATGAAAGATAATACATGCACACAGTTAAAAAAATCCAACAACATAAAAAGACATGTGGTAAGAAGATAGTCTCTCTCCCACTGTAGTCTCTGGTTTTCCTCTTTGGACATAATCATTGCTATTTATTTCTTATGTATCCTTCTAGATATTCTGTGCACATGCAGTGTATACACACACACACACACACACACACACATACACACCTCAAATGATTATGAAAGATAATACATGCACACAGTTAAAAAAATCCAACAACATAAAAAGACATGTGGTAAGAAGATAGTCTCTCTCCCACTGTAGTCTCTGGTTTTCCTCTTTGGACATAATCATTGCTATTTATTTCTTATGTATCCTTCTAGATATTCTGTGCACATGCAGTGTGTATATATATATATATATACACACACACACACACACAAAGTAGCCTTCACTTCCCTCTGTTTGCATCAACAATGTGTCGTGGTCATTCCAAATTACTTCATGGTGATCTGCTCATTCGTCTAATGACAGAGAACACGAGTGGTTGTATCTACCACAACATATTAATGACCGGTGCGCTCCTTGCACTTTGAGGTGGCTTTTATCTCTTTTGCTACTTCAAACAGAGCTGCAGTGCCTACTCTTGGGTGAATGCGCTTGGGCACATCTCCAAGTATATCTTAGGAGTAAATCCCTAGAAGTGGAGTTACATGGTCACAGGGTTGGTGCATTCTAAATTTGCTAGCTATTGCTGTGTTGCCTGCCGAAGAGGTTGTACCAATTTACTCAGGCACAAATAATGTATGGGAGTGTTTATTTCATCAAGCCTCAGGCAGACTTTTTAATCTTTACAGATATTCCAGGAAAAAAAAAAAAGATGACTGCAGTTGAGCCCCATTTCCTTTATCCAAAAGCCAGGTTGTATTTCTTTTTTCCACGGACTGTAATTTTATGCCCATCCCCAATTTTTTAATGGTGTTTTTAGTCTTTTCTCATTGATTTATGAGAGATCTTTATATATTAAGTAAACTGGATTTTTTTTTCCTTTTGTAAATATTGTAAATACTTCCCTTCCCCCCTGTTTCTCGTTTGTCTTTTGATTTTGTGCATGCTCTTATCACCATTCAGAATATTCTTTTTTGTTTATCAGATGTGTGTTTTAGATTTGTTACCAGCAACTGAACTAACATGAGGAGAAAGAGAAATGTTTGAAAGATTGTGTGTATTCTACCTGCAATATGTACACACACACACACACACACACACACACATTGTATATATATTGGAGGTAGAATGGAAAGGCCATGATGTATTTTTTGAAGCTATGAAAATAGGTGACTTTTGAAGTCTTTTTAAAGAGCTGAATAGCAGAGGCTTGAAAACAAACTTTAGGTACCCTTCACAATTAATAGACCAGGAAAAAAAAAAGTGGAATTAAGGAACTAGAGAAGGAGATTGCTGGTATAGCAAGTGCCACTGAGGACGGGAGTGTGTGCCCGGCATCTCAAAGCTGCCAAACCCTCCTGGATTAACCTTCCTCCCCGTGGCCTCGTCCCGGGTATCTGAGGCTGGCGGATGAGCGTTTCTTGTCATTGACTATGAGCCTTGTCCTTAAGGCAGATTGCCTACAAAGGGCAATGCAGTAAATAAGTATTATTAGTGGCACAGTGACTTAAAATCTTAATCAGAGCAGCAACTCGTGGCATATTAATGTCTCCCCCGCCCCATCTTGTACTTTCTCTGTCTTTTTTGATGAAGGGTCCATCTAGAGGCAGCGGGACATGTGTGCATTCTGAAAGATGCCTTTGACTTTGAAAGCCCGTCCGAAATCGCAAACCTCATCACCTCGGAGAAGTGCGAGGCCGCCTTGGCCCTTCACCTGTACCGGGGAGGCAGACTTCTGCAAGGTAACCGACCCTCTTTCTCCTCAAAGTCAAACACTGGAAATGTGGGAAACCGGAAGCACCTGTCATGTCCGATAATGCAGGAAATCGCGTCTCTTGTTCACCTGGCTCAGAAATGGATGGGATACAATGATTTCTTTGGTTTGTTTTTCTACTGAGTAATTTTCTAAAATGTTATAACCTTGCTGATCGAGAATAGGTGTGTATTAAAGCTGCTCTTACCGTATTCAAAGTATCAGCCTGAATTTTTTTTCAGTGTATAGTTCATATTTCTAAGTATTTCCAAATTTTAAAAAATAGCGTTCTTTTACAAATATAGAATGAACACTTATGAAAGATTTTATTCAACCCCTTAACTAATGAGGAAATTGCTAAGAAGCTAACGCTGGTGTAAAGCACATTTGGGCAACCGTGGTTTAAACCGGCAATTTAATAAAGGAGATCAGAATAAGATGACCAGGTCAGCTGCAAAACTGATTGACATTCAAGCTTAAGGCAGTGAACCCTACGCTTGGAGACTATTTTTTTCTACTGGGTGGAAATGATTTACAGCTCTACTTGACACAAAGCTACAAATTAGTTACTGCAACTTTGCAGAGTATGAGCTCTTACTTATTCGTAAATAGTGAAGTCAAACAATGATATATTCTCTTAGGAAATTAATCCTTGGGGGAGCTTTTCAATGCCGCTTCCTAGGATTTTTTAAGGAAGCCCGTGTGCTGTGTAGAAAGCTTTAGATCTGGTATTAGTGAGAAGAGCTTTCCCTGTGCACCATGAGCTTTTCATTTAACAAGGTATTATGGGGCCTTTTCCGTTCCAGTTATACATGTTGAGCTGCCCAATTCTGTTGCCAGATGCCTGAGGATGTACCATAAGTTTTTATTATTTTTTAAACTTTCTTTTTCTTTTTTTAAATTTTTTTCTTTCTTTTTCTGCACCATAAGTTTTGTGGATGGTCTTCTATTGGTTAAACTGTATTTCAAAATACATAGCACACAATTATTTTTAAAAAATTGCAAAAGTAAGTGCTTTGGAAACTATATAAAAATACAAAGAAGAAAATATGGCATCTGAAATTTTACCACCCAGTGATGACCACAGCTTGTGAGTGTGTGTTTGGTTTTATTTATATTTTTATTTAAAATTAAGTTTGTAAAAAGATATACTCTTACACTATAAACTTGCAACTTCTTTTTAAAAATTTTTGTACGCTATTTATTATGTGCTAAGCACTGTGTTAAATGCTTCAAATGCAGGGTTACTGCTGTATGTGACTCTTTTTCTCTGTGGTTTGTGTGTGTCTTTTAAAATTGCAATCAGCTGGGTGTGGTGGCTCAGGTCTATAATCTCAGCACTTTGGGAGGCTGAAGCATGAGCATTCCTTGAGGCCAGGAGTTTGAGACCAGCGAGGACAACATAGCGAGACCCCATCTCTAAAAAAAAAAAAAAAAAAAAGTAGCCAGGTGTGGTGGCCCATGCCTGCAATCCCAGCTACTGGGGAGGCTGAGGCAGGAGGATCACTGGAGCCCAGAAGTTCAAGGCTGCAGTGAGCAATGATCACACAACTGCACTATAGCCTGGTGATAGAGCAAGACCCTGTTTCAAAAAAAAAAAAATTGCAATCATACTGTGCTTATAGTTTAGTAGCATTTCTCAATATGTTAAGAAAAGCTCCTTCATCATTAAATGGTCTTCTACCACATGGTTATAAATGGCCGCATCTTTTTTCTGTTTTCCCTTTCAATTATAAACAATGTCGTGATGAACAAACTTCTGCACAAACCTTTGGAGCCCGTTTTCTTTCCTATTTTGCAGAAGTGACGTTGAAGGATGAACGGGGATATGCAGTTTTACTTTTTAAATTTTTTATAAACCTTTTTAGCCAGGAGCATAGATTCAAGTTCCCCTAAATGTATGCTCCTGGGCATATTCATTTTTGAAGCGTTTGATACATATTGCCAAGTAATAACTACCGACATTTATGTGACGGAGGGTATTAGATACAGCTAGGTAAGACCATAACGGCTTGGACAAATGGAAGCTTGCTTTTCTGTTTAAAATCAATATTTGCCGAGCAAATGATTAGGTCAATAAATTGCTAAGTAGAATTTGCAAACACTGGGAAATAGCACATTAACAACATTAATACACGTTGCAGGTATCTTTAAAAACACTATCAATTTTAATACTCTAAGTTATGGACCAATTCCCATGTAGACTTTGAGGTAACACATTGTATTTGTTTCTCCCTCTCGAGCATGCCTATGAAAAAGGTTTTTGACATGTATGCCAGTCTTTCTAAGTGCATAAGAACAGATATTTATAGCTATCCTTACCTAAGATATACTATCACCTGTCCCCATCTACTGTCTTCTGGGCTCTCTCATACGCCCTAAATGGCACAC
This sequence comes from Mirza zaza, assembly GCA_008750895.1. NCBI lineage: Eukaryota > Metazoa > Chordata > Mammalia > Primates > Cheirogaleidae > Mirza > Mirza zaza. The sequence goes on from VSMD01003667.1 coordinate 16,549, forward strand.
AAGAGAAAACTCACAGAGTTAACGTGACTCTGGCTGGGAGTGTTTTAAGGAAGCCCTTCCTGTTTCTTGTTGACCGTGTGCTTTAGGCTTGAACATACTAAGGACGCAGATAGGGTCAGCTGGCCGATTAAGAAACCAAGTTTGGGCCAGGCGCGGTGGCTCACACCTGTAATTCCAGCACTCTGGGAGGCCAAGGTGGGAGGATTGCTTGAGCTCAGGAGTTTGAGACTAGCCCAAGAGAGAGTGAGACCCCATCTCTACTAAAAATAGAAATAATTAGCCAAGTGTGGTGGCATGCGCCTGTAGTCCCAGCTACTTGGGAGGGCGAGGCAGGAGGATCGCGCTTGAGCCCAGGAATTTGAGGTTGCTGTAACACCACAGCACTCTAGGCTGGGCAACAGAGTGAGACTCTGTCTTAAAAACAAACAAACAAACAGCAACAACAACAACAAACAAAAGAAAGAAACCAAGTTTGTGAAACCATTATGTTCTTTTTTATCCTCAGCAGACTGCTGGGAGTGACATATCTTCAGTATAAACACTGATTTCTGAAATAATACCAGTTATGTGGGTGGCTGTGAGTAAACCCACTTGGAAAATATTCGCATACCACTTTTCAGGCTCTGTTCATTTCAACAAATGCTGTTTGAGGACTTAACTTTTAGCAGACACCCTGTGAGGAGCGAGGGGTACGGGAATAAGCAAGAGAATCATGCAGTCCACAGATAAAAGCAAGTGTCTTCTGACACGTGGCACAGAAGGGGAGGATTTAACTCTGAGAGTCTTGGAGAAGATTTCAGAGAGGAGAGGATGACTACATAGGGTTTTGAAGGGTGAATAAGAGTTTGCAAATATATCCTTAAAAAGTTAAAAATAAAACTACCATATGGTCCAGCAATCCTGATACTAGGTATATATATCCAAAGAAAATAAAATCGATGGGTTGGAGAGATATCTGCACGTCACGTTCATTGCACTATTCACAATAGCCAAGACATGGAATCAACTTTGTATAGATCCAATGTCAGGAATCCAGACAAAATAAAATGTCATACAGTGAAAAGTAGGTCTCAGTTCTATCCATATCTGTAGCCTTCCAGGTCCCTTCTGTAGAGGTGACGGCTGCTAGTATTTTGTGTGTCTTTTCACAGATGTTGCATGCATATAGACGTGTGTGTTTGTCGTTTTTATGCACGCTTATAGTCACCACCAATACGCACTTAGTTTTTTTGTGCTTAACATTAGATTTTGTCAGTCCATGTCTGTGAGTACACACACACACACACACACACACACACACACACACACACACACACGCACAGCTCCTAAAAAGAAAGGGCTGGTCTTCCCCAATGCACGTGAAGGTAGTTTCTCAAATTTTGCTGTTTTTAGCAACCTTGCTGCACCTGCATATATTATTGTCATGCTTAGTACCTGGAGGCTGAATTCATAGCAGTGAAATTCTAGGGTGAGAGTGACCTAGATAGAGGGGGGAAAAAGAAATATGGAATCTGCTCATTTGCATGACAAAAAGTATTCTAGGGCCCATAAAAGGAAAGATCAGTATCTTCTCCTGTAAGCGTCTTAACAGAGATGCTTGTTTGAGAAGCCCCTGGGCGAATTCCACTTCGTTGAGGTCTGTTGGGTGATTCGCAGGCCATGGTCTCTTTTGAAATTTCCCGTAGAACTCTGGACGTCCTTTGGGGATTCGCGGTGGATGAGCCCACGGTCGACCACGCTGTGTGCATGCTTGTTGCCTTGGGCGTCCGTGCTCACGAAGTGTTTCCTGTGTGAGCCCAGCGTGCACTAGCCCTCCGACCCCCACCAGCACGGGGGCCCTTCACTGGGGTACATAACAACCACTCCCCTCGCAAAGTCTCTTGCTTCACAGGCTCAGCATTTGGAGTCATTTTGGCTTTCATCTTGGTTGTGCCATTTGCAATTTATCATTCCCTTCATCAAAGCCATCGTCAAGGTTGTTTCTCTCTCTCTGAATCCCCTTGCTGGCCGGGTACCTGTCGGTGACGACGCACAACAAGTGCTACCGTGTTTCCCCGAAAATAAGACAGGGTCTTATGTTTATTTTTCCTCAAGAAGACACCCTGGGGCTTATTCTCAGGGGATGTGTTGTTGTTTTTTTAAGTACGGTACAACCATCTACATTGATTCGAATAGAGTTAGGTCGTCGTCTTCTGGAACATCATCATCATCACTCTCCAAACCCCGAATTCCATCCTGAATTTCTTGTGACTCTGTTTCCTTTTAGAACCATCGGCCCCGATCTCTCCTGTCGAGCAACAGAGCTCTCACGGGGCAGATGAGATGGGCTGCTCATCTTCTTTCCCGCTCCGCGACGACATGCACGGGTTGTGCAGATGTGCTGCGTAGCCACGCCCGCCACTAGGGCTTATTTTCAGGGTAGGGCTTCTATTGCGCAAATGCTTAGAAATCCTGCTAGGGCTTATTGTATGGGTAGGTCTTATTTTCGGGGAAACATGGTACATTTGGAGTGCCCTTTCATTTTTGTGATAAACTGTGCTGACTCCTGATTAGCTCATTTGCCAGGAATGATACATTTAGCTTTGATAGATGGTAGCCAACAATATTTGCATCTGTTTATTCTAAAGCAGATTAGTTGGGAAACAGTCCTGACCATAGCGGCTGGTGTCTCCCGTGACGGCCGCCCAGCCTCATGTTTAAGCTCATGATACCCGCTCTGCTATTCCGGAGAGTCGGATAAAATTAAACAAACAACAGAACGCAGCCCCAGTGTTCTGGGAACTTCAGTGTTTAAGACCCTGGCTTGGGGCGCGGTGGTGAGGGGTGTTTCCGAAGCTGAGTTTTGCTTTGTTGACTGTCCTCATTTTTCAGGTCATCGGGTCCCTTTTGGAGTCATCTTTGGCGGGACTGATTTAAATGAAGATGTCAACCAGGGAGAAAAAAACAAAGTGATGGGAAAAGTTCTCGAGGAAGCCAGGTAACGCTTAAGGGAGTCGAACACTGAAACCGTTCGGATGGAATTAATTGAGTCCGAAAGACTGAGGAAACCAGTCATTGGGGAGGTTCGTGTCTCATCCCTGAGAAACCAATTTCACATAATCTTTCCTATCTTTTGGCACATTTTTAGTTTGCCACGAATGGTCACTGTTCACAGGTTATTGCACTGGAATAAGTCTCCAGCTGCAGTTAGGAACGCTGGGTAAGCGTTCTTAGAATATTCTGCAGGGTAGAAAAGACATCATCGTTGCTTTCTAAGAGGCACGCTCCAGGCACGCTCTAGCCCAGGGGTCCTCAAACTTTTTAAACAGGGGGCCAGTTCACTGTCCCTCAGACCGTTGGGGAGTGTGCACTGTGGGCCTGGGGCGAGTCGGCTGCTAAGCAGGACAGGCAGTGGCAGCAAAAACACCCGGCGGGCCAGATAAATGTCCTTGGCGGGCGGCATGTGGCTCACGGGCCGTAGGTTTGTGGACGCCTGCTCTAGCCTCATCAGCACGGACATTAGGGTCCGTTTGCATCAAATCTGCCCAAGGAGACTGTTCGTGGCATGGCTGTTACTGATGCAGCGTCCTGAGCTATTTTATAGACGGGTCACCAGTGAGACTTCTCAACGGTGGCTCGGTCTTTTTTCTCCCATGTGTCCCTCCAGCCATCCCGGGGACCTGAGCGGTGGCTGCCGTGAGCACAGCTGTATCTGCCCGGGGCAGTGCTTGCTTCTCAAAGCGGCAGATCCTACCTGTGGACAGCACCCGCCAGGTGTGACAAACTAGTACACACTTCCGCCCGTTTCTGACTGCCCTGGGGTGGGGTGGCTATTATTGAGCCACCAGTTGAGCATTATTGCGTGAGCTGTACTTGTCAATGTTTTTCATACCGGGGCTGTGAAAGGAAGTTGGTTTGGGGGGTTTTGTTGTTGTTGTTGTGTTTTTTGGTTTTTTTACTTTTTCTAGAGACAGGGTCTTGCTCTGTCGCCCAGGCTAGAGTGCAGCAGCTCAGCCACAGCTCACTGCAGAGCTGAACTCCCGGGCTCAGAGATCATCCCGCCCCCACCTTCCAAAGTGCTGGGAGGACAGGTGTGAGCCACCTGCTAGGGCTGTGAAGCGCGAAGTTTAAGGGAGGCTGTCGATTTGGACCAGCCTCCTGCACTTGGCCCCCGCAGGCCAGACCAAACCAGGATGGAGTCACTGGTGCTAAGTGCCGTGTCATCAAACCGAACCTTGAAATGGGCCAGTTTTCCAAAAGGCAGGAGATTGCAACAGCCTGCGTTGGCATAATAAGGAAGCCTTTCATCCTGTAGGGAAAGCGACTTTGAAATGGCCCATCCAAGTCTTGTTTTCTGTTGCTGCTGTCTCCAGTCCGTCTCTGCCTACAAAGCCAACCTCCTCTGCTCAGCCCGTCAAAACGCTCATTCCGTTTTGCGGAATGAGGTGCTGTCCGACACTAGAACGGCTAATAAAAGCCAATTAAGATCTTTAAATTTGTTGTAATTGTGTCTTTTGACAAGGCGTATTTAGAAAATTACATTTGTATGGCATTCTGGAGTGAATTGGAAGGCTTGGTTAAAAAAAATAATAATAATCGCTCCAATTCCTTTGTATGACAGATGCAATCATGAGGATGAAAATAGCGATAAAAGCAACAATGAATCCTCTATGATCATATAAAAATCGTGAAAGAAGAGGAAATTAAATCAAAAGAACTAAATATGCATGCGTGCCCAAAACAAAGCACATTTCTTTCTTTTTTTTCAATAGAGATTGAAACAAAGAAGTTTCCTGATGATAAAGTTGTGAGGAGACAACAGGCTTCCTGGGGTGATCCCACAGACAGGTTGGGGGGTTCTGTGCGGTTCGCCCCTCCAAGCACCCGCTGGCAGCTGGTGCTACGAGAAAGTCGCACCTGTGCATAGAATAGCCCTGAATTGAGTTTACGGACAGACCAACAAGTACCGTCTAAGAATCCTTTCAGCTCTTTTGAATCATTGTAGAAAAACAAAGCGTAATAGGTAATTGATTTTCACCCAATAGACAACCAACCTTCAATTTTCCGTGGCTAGTCTATAGCCGTCTCACGGCTGGGCAGCTCTGGAGAGGGAATCTGGAACCCTTCAGGTCTTTATGTCACTGGATTCAAACCAAGAACAGAACTCAGATTCTGTTGCACAGCCTAAGGTTCCTTTATTTTTGTAACATAGGTGTTGATCTTGCTACTTATTTATTTATTTATTTATTTATTTTTGAGACAGAGTCTCGCTTTGTTGCCCAGGCTAGAGTGAGTGCCGTGGCGTCAGCCTGGCTCACAGCAACCTCAAACTCCTGGGCTCAAGCGATCCTCCTGCCTCAGCCTCCCGAGTAAGCTGGGACTACAGGCGTGCGCCACCGTGCCCGGCTGATTTTTTCTCTATATATCAGTTGGCCAATTAATTTCTTTCTATTTCTAGTAGAGCCGGGGTCTCGCTCTTGCTCAGGCTGGCTTCGAACTCCTGACCTCGAGCGATCCGCCCCCGCCTCGGCCTCCCAGAGTGCTGGGACGACAGGCGTGCGCCGCCGCGCCGGGCTGACCTTGCTTCTTAACGCCAGGGTTGGATGCGCTACGATCTCTGACTTCAGCATCGTGCGATTCATCCATGTAAGGAAAAACACCTATACCCTGCAAATCTGTTGAAATAACGACGATAATAAAAAAACAAACCCAGGGTTACAATAGGATGCCACTATGCTCAGGAAGCTAGCTCGTCTCGAAGCTTCCCGAACATACATGTCGTGGCGGTGCAATCTTTTTAAAACGGAGTACACACGGTGTGCACATGCGTGTGTGCTTTGTGTGTGTGTGTGTGTGTATTGCAATGAACAGAGGCATTAGAGCACTCTGGGGTTACCTTCAAAGGTGATCTGTCATTACAAGTTTTCTTGTTGTTGCTGCTCTTACACTCTTAGAATTTATTGCCTTCAGATTGATGTTGTTTGCAATGCCCTGCCTTATATTAATAGAAGGAAAAGAATTCTGTTTACCAGGAACTATATTGAATGAATTCATCTTACAGTATTACCATTAGTATTACTCACAGCATTGTTATTAAAACAAACATTGATTTTTATTTGGGGGAGTTATTGATCAAGGAGAGTGGGCAGGAGAGCTGCATGAATCCTATGTTTCTTGTCCGACACAATAGAGCACACTTTTCTATAAAACAAGGCATTCAGCTTGTTTAGCTTTATAATGAGTGCTTCCTTTTTAATTGAATGCTTTTCAATAGCTGTATTTTTTCCCCCGTGGGGTACATTTTTGAACTTTGTCAGTACGTTAAACCTTTTCCCTGTGTCGTAGAGCATTTAAACTTATTCTAGCGTCATGTTTCTGACTCGTAAATATTACAAGCGTTTGGCAATTGTAAGTATCAAAATGAAAGAGTATTTGAAGCTTACGGAAATTGTTTTGCGAAGGACCAGCCAGGTCCATGTTGGAAAAAATATTGCTAAGCAAAGGAGCAGATTTAGGGTAAAATGAAGTATCTAAAAAACAAACAAACAAACAAAAACAACAACAAATTTCTCATCCATGAACATGTAGGAGACATTGAGCATTTCACCGTAGTCTTCTTTTGCAAAGCAGTTGGCTTCCTCAAACCTTCCTTCTCTCTTGCATGTGGATTTGCAGCTTTTTTTTTTTACCTTATCCCTGCTTCTCTAACCACACATGGACGGAACAAGAAAAGTGGGGAGTTTGGGGCTTCTTTTATATTACCTCCTAAACACACACAACTTTTTTTTTTTTTTTTTTTGGATTTGTGAGTAAAGATTAAATCTAATGGCCAGCGACCACAAGTAATCAAGATCGATTGCACTGTAAATTTGGCGTCTCACCTTGCCCCTCGTCATTTGTTCCGAAGAGCAGTCTCACGGCTATGTCGATTGCATCCTGGCCTAACTGTCTCCCTTGTTTTTGTTCACTTGCCAGGTTTGCGGTGGCTTTCACGGAGTCCATGAAGGAGACGGCACACGTGCAGTGGGTACGTGTTGATCCCGTGTCGTTATTTGGGTCGTGCTGGTGAAACCGCAGAGCTGGGGAACCGGAAGGCAGTCTCCCCGGAACCGACCGTGTTCCATGGACGATGCCTGCCGTAGACACGTTAGCGTATCAGGTTTCCCGTATATTGATGTTTTTTGCGTGTGGATTCTCTAAAAACCTCACTGAGGTTTTGTTTTGTTTTGTTTTGCTTTGAGACAGAGTCTCGATTTGTTGCCCAGGCTAGAGTGAGTGTTTTAGCGTCAGCCTTGCTCACAGCAACCTCAAACTCCTGGGCTCAAGCGATCCTCCTGCCTCAGCCTCCCGAGTAAGCTGGGACTACAGGCATGCGCCACCATGCCCAGCTCATTTTTTCTCTCTATATATTAGTTGGCCAATTAATTTCTTTCTATTTTTTAGTAGAGATGGGGTCTCGCTCTTGCTCAGGCTGGTTTCGAACTCCTGACCTCGAGCAATCTGCCCGCCTCGGCCTCCCAGAGTGCTGGGATGACAGGCGTGAGCCACCGCGCCCGGCCTGTTTTGTTTTTTTTGATGTTGTTATTGAATAACAAAAATAGCCCAGTAGTCCAGTAGGCAAATCTTTCAATGTTTCGTCTGTTTTCTGTTTGTGTTCTCAGCCTGGTGGTTTACAGGCTGCGCTGTGTATGTTGCAGCAACCTGGTACCCACGGAGAGGGACAGTGCCGTAGCTGGCAGAGGTGGTCTCCGAGGTTTATTTGAAGAGCATTAGGGAGTCAGGGTTTTGTAGATCTACCAGGTAATTCCCTTGCTGACTTTTGCATTCACTGTGACCGAGGGGGCAGGTGGGTTGAGCTGGTGGCGAGTTCTCAGTGGGGAGTGGTGCAAAGACCCCGCGGTCTGCCCGCAGTGGCAGTTCTAAAGAAAAAGCCCAGGGCCAGTTTCCTCTGGTGGACGAGGCTGGACTCTCAGAGGGGACCTGCCATGCGCCCATGTCACCAGCCGTGTTAGCCCACAGACCTTATGTCTTTGTCGTCTGCAGGTGTTATTCCTGCTGCTGGGATTTTTACAAGCTTGGCCCATTCTGTATGGAATTTCAGTTTGCAAAATTCAGCACTTGGAGACCACTGATTTGGGACAGGGTCGGCACAGCCCTTCGTGAGGCCAGTGGTCTCTTCCTAGAGCTCAGAGCGCCACACTAGGGTGCATCTGAAGGTTCTCCAAGGCCCGAGCTTGTGTGTAGCTTTATTCTTCACATCAAACACTTTCCAGACAGGGAACCGAGGTTGCGTTTCTTCATGCAGCTGAATGAACTGTGAATCTCTGAGTAAAAACCCCAAAGGGCTTCCTGGCTTCCAGTGTTCACTGTTGTACGTGTTTGACTACCTGTCTGTCCTCTTAAAGCTATAAGAAACAACGGTGATCTAGCACCTCTTGTACTTTCCTGGATAGAGCTGGAACCCATTCTACTAAGCGAAGTATCTCAAGAATGTACAAACAAGCGCCACACGTACTCACCAGCAAATTGGTATTAACTGATCAGCACCTAAGTGGACACATAGGAGTAACATCTATCGGGTGTCAGGCGGGTGGGAGGGGGGAGGAGGGGACGGGTGTATACAACCACAACGAGTGAGATGTGCAACATTTGGGGGATGGACACGCTAGAAGCTCTGACTCGAAGGGGGAGGGTGGGCATGGGCAATTTACGTAACCTTAGCATTTGTACCCCCATAATATGCTGAAATTTAAAAAAGTAGTTTTTTAAACCAGTTGTTCCCAAAATGGGGCCCAGGGACCTCTGGGTACCCCTGGGGACTCTTTCCAGGCCTCCACAAAGTCAAACCCATTTTCCTAATCAAGCTAAGACATTTTTTTGCCTTTTTCATGGTATAAAATGTAATGATGAGTAAAACCGCTGCCACCTTCGTACTAATGAAGCTGTGGCCCCAATCTGTGCTGGGGGTCATGGGACAGTCACTGCCACCCTCGTCAGCCAGTGTCACCTAAAAAGTCCTTGATGAAGTGGTGCAAATAATTAATTTCTCAAATTTTAACCTTTGAATACATGTTTTTTTTTTTTTTAATTTAATTTAATTTATTTATTTACTTTGAGACAGAGTCTCACTCTGTTGCCTGGGCCAGAGTGCTGTGGCGTCAGCCTAGCTCACAGCAACCTCAAACTCCTGGGCTCAAGAGATCCTCCAGCCTCAGCCTCCCGAGTAGCTGGGACCACAGGTGCACACCACCATGCCCGGCTAATTATTTCTATTTTTAGTAGAGACAGAGTCTCGCTCTTGCTCAGGCTGGTCTTGAACTCCTGACCTTGAGCGATCCTCCTGCCTCAGCCTCCCAGAGTGCTAAGATCACAGGCGTGAGCCACCGCACCTGGCCGGATACATGTTTTAAATGTTCAATGTGAGGAAACAGAAAGTAACCCTGCCGCATACTATATGAACCACGAAAGTTATCTTTGGAAAAGGCCCTCGTGTGACTGAGTTTGTGAGCCGAAGTGGCCACTTTTTAACACCAGTTTTTTTTTTTACCTGAAAGAATCACCAACAGGCAAACTTCGGTTATTCAAACCTGGGCAATTCTGGCAGACATTTTGTTAAAACTGGGCGGATTATGCCAGTCATTTCAAGAAAAACTATTGGCAGTGTTTGTTGCCAGAGATAAATTTAAATTTTCAAGCAAAGATTAGAATTCTGGAAAGCTAACGTGAGGCTGTCGGCTTCCCAGCACGTAAAGGCTCTTCTGATGAGGTCAGCGGTGATATTAGCAAACGTTGAGTTTTTAAATGGATTGGACGACGAAACGCTCCAACATTTGGAAGACCTGCATGGCTCAGCGGACCAGTGTTTTTCAAATGACCAAGGCATGGCCCACAGAATCATGGATAAGTGAAGGGGCCATTCAAAGTGCAAGATAGACCATTGGGCTTCAATACCTCCGAGTATGAAAAGTTCCCTGATTTCAGGTTGCATCGGGCAGCCGGCCTTTTAGGAATCGCCACTTGTGGAGTTTTAGTGTAGTGTCCAAAAATAATGCCTACCACAGCCAGAAGAGGCTATTGCAATACCCTTCCCTTTTGCAGCTACCTATCTGCAAGAGGCAGGGTTTTTTTTTATGCACCTCCACCAAAACAACATACTGCAGCAGATCGAACTAGGCAGCAAACCCGAGAACCCAGCTGTCTTCTGTTAAGTCAGACGTTTAAGGAAATCTTTTTACCTGTTGAAGCATGCTCCTTCTCCATGAATCCGTTGCCCTTTTTCCTACCCTTCTCAGCCTCAAATGCCACCCTTTCCCACAAATCCTTTCTTGACACTGCACAATCTGTGCAGATGAGTTCAGTCACTCTGTCAGTCAGCTGCTGCTACGTAGCAAACCAAGTTTGTCTTAAAAAGAACGGGGTGGCCGCACTAAAACACCTGGAACCTCAGCCGGGGTGGTCGGGCCCCCTGAGGCCTGTCCCCATGGGGTCTGCCACCTTTTATTAGGCTGGGCAGCAGGAGAGGGCAGGCCCCAACGCACAAGCATTCTCCAGGTCTCTGCTTGTACTGTTTGGCTACCGTCCCATTGGCCAAAGCGAGTCAAGGGGCCGAGACTCAGTCTCTGCCTCCCGTGCATGGCTGCCTTACGAGTGCATGGATGAAGGGAGGAGGACTTATGACCCCTTTAATCATCTGCCACACTCAATGTGTGTCCCTAACGATGGTGACATTTCTTAACTCTCTTCCCCATGTGGTTGGTGAGCTTTCTGAGCAAAGGACAAGAGGTGGTGGCTGGCCTTCCCCAGAGGATAGCATACCACCTCCTGTCCAAGGAGTATTCGCTGAATTGAATTTGCTGGAGATGGCTCTTCCTTTAGAACTTTTATTATAGACATATACAAAAGGCGTATACAGGCCGGGCGCGGTGGCTCACGCCTGTCATCCCAGCACTCTGGGAGGCCGAGGCGGGCGGATGGCTCGAGGTCAGGAGTTCGAAACCAGCCTGAGCAAGGGCGAGACCCCGTCTCTACCATAAATAGAAAGAAATTAATTGGCCGATATATATATATATAAAATCAGCCGGGCATGGTGGCGCATGCCTGTAGTCCCAGCTTACTCGGGAGGCTGAGGCAGGAGGATCGCCTGAGCCCAGGAGTTTGAGGTTGCTGTGAGCTAGGCTGATGCCACGACACTCACTCTAGCCTGGGCAACAAAGCGAGACTCTGTCTCACAAAACAAAAACAAAAACAAAAGATGTATACAAAAGTAGCAAGAATAGTAGCGTGGACCTCCAGGTGCCCACCACCCAGGTAACCACTCCTCAATTTTTATTTCATCTACTTTCTCTTGTACGTTCAAAGACACACCTCTGCACACACACACACACACACACACACACAGCGTTTAAAACATCACAGACAACATCGCATTTCAACTGTAAACATAGGCCATTGTACCTGTAAATGTACCTTATTAAAGCCTTTTTTAAAAAAAATAAGTATAATGACAAGGCACTTGAAAATAATGGAGAATGCAGGAAAGATTATTTGATCTCGAGTGATGATGTAAGAGGCACTACAATAAAGCTAATAAAAGAAGGGATATATTTGTTTTTCTAATTTTCTAGTTTAAAAGGGTGGGGCATATTTGGCTAGTTGTTAAATTTGAATGTGAAACTGGTTTTTGTCTTCTTTTTTTTTCTAAAAATGTTTTAGAGATGGGGTCTTGCTCTGTTGCCCAGGCTAGAGTGCAGTGGCATGATCATAGCTCACTGTAACCTCAAACTCCTGGGCTCAGGGGGTCCTCCTGCCTCAGCCTCTGGAGTAGCTGGGGCTACAGGTTCGTACCATCATGCTCTGCTAATTTTTAAATTTTTTTGTAGAGATGGAGATCTCACCATGTTGCCCAGGCCGGTCTTGAACTCCTGGGCTCAAGTGATCCTCCCGCCTGGGCCTCCCAAAGTGCTGGCATTACCAGCGTGAGCTGCTACACCCTGTCTGAAGCTATTTTTAACACACCCTTTTGCACATTTTTGGTGGATGATTTTTCAATAAAGTTCAGCTCCATATCTTTATGTGATTAGTGTTTGCAAGTAAAAAAAAAGTGTATAAATAATGTAACAGCTCATTATTCAGCCATGTTTATATAATTATTTCAGATTGATTTCCATAGAGAGACTGTTTTCTCTTTATGTATTCTGAACAGGGATACCAGTTCTGAGCAATTGAGTTTTGCTCTTCATCACAGAATTGCCAGCGTTGGTTTTTAATTTTACAGTCTCTATTTTAGTGAGCAGGCTTGGCTCAGGTTACACTTTAGTTAATCCTGCCTAATTATTATCAAACTAGAGTCAAATTTCAATAATCCCAGACTAGAAATAATTATGGCATTTGCTTCTTATTGCTTTTGTCATTTCAAAAGACAAAATACAGGCTGGGTGTGGTGGCTCACGCCTGTACTCCTAGCACTCTGGAAGGCTGAGGCGGTAGGATCCGTCAAGGTCAGGAGTTTGAAACCAACCTGAGCAAGAGCGAGAGCCCGTCTCTACTAAAAATATAAAGAAATTAATTGGCCAGCTAAAAATATATAGAAAAAATTAGCCGGGCATGGTGGCGCAGGCCTGTAGTCCCAGCTACTCGGGAGGCTGAGGCAGGAGGATCGCTTGAGCCCAGGAGTCTGAGGTTGCTGTGAGCTAGGCTGACGCCATGGCACTCACTCTAGCCTGGGCAACAGAGTGAGACTCTGTCTCAAAAAAAAAAAAAAGACAAAATATATACATATCTAGAGTCTATGTAGGTAATGTAGTTTTGAGCATAAAATGTAGTCTAAAACGTGTGTTTTTTCAGACTAGATCGGGTGCTTTCCTTGAGGTATGGCTGTAGACTGGTTTTTGAAACTTAATTTAGAAAGGTAATTAAATGAAGACACACATAAACACAGGCACACTGTCAATACCTGCGCTGTCTAATAGAAATATCACATCAGCCACATATATGAGCCATGCATGTAATTTTTAATTTTTCAATAATTAGAGAACTAAATATTAAAGAACTAAATAGAAATAAGTAAAATTAATTTTCTTTTGTTTTTGAGACAGAGTCTTACTCTGTCACCCCAGCTAGCGGGCCGTGGCATCAGCCTAGCTCACAGCAACCTCAAACTCCTGGGCTCAAGCGATCCTCCTACCTCAGCCTCCCGAGTAGCTGGGACTACAGGCATGCGCCACCACTCCCAACTAATTGTTTCTATATATTTTTAGTTTTCCAGATAATTTCCTTCTATTTTTAGTAGAGATAGCATCTCACTCCTGGCCTCAAGGGATCTTCCCACCTCCACCTCCCCGAGTGCTAGAGTTACCGGCATGAGCCACCATGCCTGGCCATGGCTTAGGGTTTTTAAAGCATTTATACAGTATCTGATCATGGGAGACATAGTAACAGACATGTGCCAGATGAGGATTTATTTTGTAACCCCTGGGTTAATTGTAGCCCTCAGAGAAAGCTTGGGTGCTCTTTTGGAAACATCATTTTGGAGGCTGTGTTTGTGTTCACCTACCTGTCTCTGGCTGACTCTTCACAGATTGGTTTGATTGGATTTCAATAAAGGCGGTTTTATTTTATCTCTTTTACTTTGAAATTCCCGTGTTCACAACCAGGTTGTTAT
>VSMD01003674.1:0-23289 GCA_008750895.1 Mirza zaza
GGGTTTGAGTAACTGACGTCTGGGCTCATGGGATGGGCCATAGTGAGCCCGTCTCCCAGGCCACAGGACTCTGTTCCGGCACATTCCAGCTCAGCTGGGGTCTTCCGGGCTCCATATTAAAGGCGGTTCTTTCCCCTCTGGTTGCATGGCAAGGGCAGACCTCCCCATTTGCACTCAAGACGTGGCTGTGACCTGCCCCTCCCCCCCGGCCCCGTGACAGGTGTGTGGTTCCAGGCAGGTGCGTGGTTTGCTGCACTGCGGAGCCGGAGCCCTGTCGGTGGGTTCCTGAGGAACCTGTGAACGTGCAGTGCACACGTGGTCTGCTGGCCATGGCTGCCCCATCCGCCCACCCTGACCGGCACAGGGAGGGACTGGAAAGAAGTAGCCTCTGGGCGAGCCTCGTCTTTGGCCACTGAACCCCACGATTGTCCCCGAGAGTGGAGAGAGATTCCAGGCCACATTAGGACAGTGCATTGACTGCTACAGCAGCCCGTGCAGACTAGGACATACTAACCGAGAGAAGGAGGGTCTCCAGGCCGTGGGGGGCGTCTCCCCAGCATTAGGGAGCAGGGGCCTCAGGTGTGGCCCCCACAGGTGCAGGAGGAAGTACAGAGGCACCTGCCACCTGCTGAGCAGAGGCGTCTGGAGTGACCACACCCCTCCTTTTGATAAGGAAGAGATTTATAGTGTCTCCCTAACGTTTCTCCAGCAGTTTCATCAAGCAGGTTGGCACTTCTTTGGTGGGGTCAAAGGTAACAATACCTTTGAGCAGATGGGCCCTGAATTTGGGAAGACTGCGTGCGGTGACTTTCCGGCCCCCTGTAGAAGCGGTGCAGGAAGCCGCACCGTTTGACACGTCCCCTGGTTTTTTAAAGTAGTCTCTGACACAGGTTGACTGTGGCTCAACGTAAAACACGGTGTGCTTTCTCCCTAGACACCAGCCGAGATGGTGAAAGAAGACGAAGAAATACGGGCCAGCTCTCCTGGCTTTGAGGGCAGCAAGGTGAGTCGGTTTTGTTTTGTGTTGACGGCTCGGGTCTGAGACTCCTGACATGTCGAGGGGCTCGAGGTCGGGGGTGGAGGGCTCCCACATCCAGCCGGGCCCAAGCAAGCAGCGGCAAAGCACAGCACGTGCCTCCCAGGCGGGACGCGAGGGGGTTAGGACAGATTTCTTGTGTGCGAGAGAAACATGGGTGACTATGCTCCTGTGCATGTCCCAATCACTGTGCACAGTGCTTCTGCTCACACACTTGAAAACCTTTCTGCCAGCAAGTTTCAGGATGTATGTTTGGCGGAGGAGGTCAGGGAGGTGGATGGAGGCAGCAGATGTGCCCGTGGCTGCATCCGTGGCTGCGTCTGTGGCTATGTCTGTGGCTGCACTCATGGCTGTGTCCATGGCTCGTCTGTGGCTTGCCCATGGCTGTGTCTGTGGCTCATCCGTGGCTTGCCCATGGCTCGCCTGTGGCTGCGTCCGTGGCTGCGTCTGTGGCTCGTCCGTGGCTGCGTCTGTGTCGTGTCCGCAGGTAGCAGCATAGCCAGGATGTTCTTGGGTGTGGGGGTCCGCTGCCCTCCTGCCCACGTGGGTGCTGTACACGCCATGTCCACACCGGGAGCGCATGTCTGTGCCACTCCGTGAGATAGTGCGACGCATCTGCATAAAACATGTGCGCTGGGAAATCAGAAGTCACTGTGAATATGCCCTTCTTGTGGCTAGGAAGCAGGTAGCCTTCTGGGAGTTCGTTGTCAAGTTTCTGTCTCTAGATTTTTATTTTCCAAGGTAATTTCTTGTTTCTGAAGGTCTGGCCTCAGGCCGGAGGCTGTGTGGTTCGCCCGGCAGGTGCGGTCCGGGTCTGTTCTGGCACTCAGGCCTCCCGCTGACGACGGGCCCGGGCACCAGCAGCCCTGCGAGGGACTGTCTTCTTTTTTTAAAATTTTTTACAGCATACTATGGGGGTACAAATGTTAAGGTTACATATAATGCCCATGCCCCCCTCCCCCCTCAAGTCAGAGCTTCAAGCATGTCCATCCCCCAGTTGGTGCACATTGCACTCATTATGTTTGTATATACCCATCCTCTCTTCCCTACCTGCCTGACACCCAATAAATGTTATTCCTATATGACCACTGAGGTATAGATCCGTTAATACCAATTTGCTGGTGAGTACATGTGGTGCTTATTTTTCCATTCTTGGGATACTTCACATGGTGGAATGGGCTCCAGCTCTATCCAGGAAAATACAAGAGGTGCTAGATCACCATTGTTTCTTACAGCCAAGTAGTACTCCATGGTATACATATACCACATTTTATTAATCCACTCATGTATTGATGGGCACCTGGGTTGTTTCCACATCTTTGCAGTTATGAATTGTGCTGCTATAAACATTCGAGTGCAGGTGTCTTTTTCATAGAGTGACTTTTGATCTTTTGGGTAGATGCCCCGTAGTGGAATTGCTGGATCAAATGGTAGATCCACTTGTATCTCTTTGAGGTATCTCCATATTGCTTTCCATAGAAGTTGCACTAGTTCGCAGTCCCACCAGTAGTGTAGGAGTGTTCCTATCTCTCTGCATCCACCAACATTTATTGTTTGAGGACTTTTTGATAAAGGCCATTCTCTCTGGAGATAAGTGATATTTCATTGTGGTTTTGATTTGCATTTCCCTGATGATTACAGATGTTGAGCGTTTTTTTCATATGTTAGTTGGCCATTATTCTGTCTTCTTTTGGGAAGTTTCTGTTCATGTCCTTTGACCACTTTTTGATAGGGTTGTTTGATTTTTCCTTGCTGATTTTCCTGAGTTCTAAATAGATTCTAGTTATCAGCCCTGTATCAGATTTGTAGCTTGCAAAAATTTTCTCCCATGGGTTGTCTGTTTGCTCTCTTGACAGTTTCTTTGGCTGTGCAGAAGCTTTTTAATTTGATCATGTCCCATTTATTTTATGCTGAAATTGCCTTTGGGGTCTTCTTCATAATTTTTGCCTAGGCCAATGTCTAGGAGAGTGTATCCAACATTTTCCTTCTGCTCGCACTTGCCTGGCAGCGTGGTGGCTTCTGTGCTTAGGGGACTAGAGAGGACCCGGGCTGGGAGGGGCGTGCAGCTGCAGGGTGCCCCGCCCGGCCGGAGAATGGGTGGCTGCGTAAGGGATTTGGTCCCCAGGAAGTTCGTTTGGGTTTTTAAAAAGCATCAGAGGAGCTTACGGTCTAAAACATACAAAGAGAGCCATCAAAACGGTTCATTCTTCCTTTCCTGTGTTCTTACGTGGCTGTCACGTGCGGGCAGCTCTGTGAAGGGCGCACGTCTGTGTGCACGTGAGTGGGACAGGCTTTCGAATGAAGCGCAGAGATCATGCTTCATTTCTTCGGCGGCAGAGAGCAAGCCTGTGCTGGAAGGGTAGGAGCAGTGAAGACCTCAGTCCCGGATGGGAGGCAAAGGGGGGCAGCGGGGGCCCCCTGCTTGTGCCGGGAGGAGGAGGAAAGGTGCCTTACGTTTCGTTTGGAACGTGATGGCACATTTGGATGGAAACTGTGCCAGGCGTTTAACCACGGCGAGTTAATACCCTCAACTGAACCCCTCGCTCAGACTGTGTTCATCTGTGCACCGTGTCATCCGTGCACGTGGTTGTGGGGGTCCACGTGGGCCTCCGGGAGCGTTCGTGCGTGTTGGTGGCTGGACGTCAGCCAGTAGCAGATTTAATTTCTTAGAGTGACTCGACGTGTCTTGCCTAATGCAAGCGTTGTCACTGGCGCAACTGCAAACCCCTGCAGCTGGTCCTCGGAATCTAGGCTGAGAAGCTAAGCTGCTGGGACGGAAGGGGAAGGGACCGTGCTGGCCTGGGTCTCTTGGCCAAGTGTCGGTGGCATGAGACAGGATGGGGAGGGGTGGAGAGAGCAGACGGATGTCACTGGGCATGGCCACATGCCAGGCATGGAGCCGCCCCCCTGCCCGCGTGTGCTGTCCTGGCCGGCCTCAGGTTCACTGTTTAAGGGAGGAATCAATACACCCGATTAACCACTTGGGTGCGGGGCTCACCGGCCACGACACCTCGCCCGCAGCCGCACTCACAGTCCGCACGGTGGTCTGTGCTGTGCATTGACGACGAGTCTGTTTCGCTCTCGTGTGATGAGGAAAGCTTGAAAGCACTGAGAGCTCGTTTTACTTTACAGGCAGCTTTACTTGTAAATCAGAATAGGTAACATATACATATATGTTTTCATTATGTTATGTTTAAATGTTCACAATTTTATTTTGATAAATGAAAAATCAGAAAAGTCATATCACGGCTGCCGGCTACAGTCGCTGTGCGCGTTCGTCTGTGTCTGTCGACTACAGTCGACGCTCGTACCGAAGTGGTTAAAAACAAGGGGACGGAGGGCTCACATGCGACTGTAGGTATCACACAGGTGGGGAGGGATGGGGCTCGGTGTGAGCCCAGTGCCGAGTGATTCCGAAGGCCGAGTTTTCTTCTTCCCGGTGAACCATGCTTGTCATTTCCCAGCAGAGAGAGATTTCCTATTTCAGGCTCCGAGGCCTGTTCCCTGTGGCCACCCTTGGTGGCTGGTGTTACGTGTTGTCTTAGTGCTCCGCACGGTGTCTGCAAGTCACGTCTGCGCACCCCGTCTGGGCTCCTCGTGTGGCCGGAGAGATCTCTGTTGGAGTCGAAGGTCATTGGCCCTCACAGCTAGCCCGTGTGTTTTTTAGGGCTCAGAAGTAGCAAGGGTACCACCCTGAATGCGTCTGATCTCGGAAGCTAAGCAGAGTCGGGCCTGGTTAGTACTTGGATGGGAGAAACAGCAAGCGTGTTGTGTGCATCGTGATAGCTAGAGACAATAATTAAAACGAGTTAATACTGGATGTCCACCCTTCCTGGCCAGTGGGTCACAGTGGTGCATACATATCCGCGCTCAGGGAACTGGAGCTTCACTTAGGGTCCATGGGCACCTTCATTTGACAGATCAGTCCCAGGACCTTGATTGAATATTGGCCATGTTAAGAGTTTTAGGCATTTTATATTGCTGGCTCGACCTCCCCTGGGACAGACTGTGACAGGCTCAGGGGCTGGGACGGCACTCTGTCATCCCAGGTGCTGTTCGCAGGTGCTGCACGGGGCAGGCGTGGAGGGAATCCCGAGTGTCTGCTTCCAGCTACCTGTGCTTAAGTTGCTTAAACCTGAATCTGTAATCCTGCACTGAGATGCTGCTTACCTTGCGAAGCTGTAAGTTGAGAACATGTTATAAACGCTGCTTTAGAAACATGCATTATGTTTCTGATGTTTGATCACAAGGATTTCTGTTGTTGTCTTTTGAAATGTTTTTGTAGTGACATATATATATATATAAATACAACTTGCCATTTTGACTATTTTGGACGTACAATTCAGTGGCTTTCGTGACGCTCACCCTGTGGTGCAGGCTGTCAGTGCTGTCTGTTTCCAGAGTGGGTCTGTCTCGCCAAGCGGAAACGGCGGCTCAGCACGGACCCCCCTCCATCCTGGGTCGGTCCGGCCCCCACTCTGTGGTCGGCTTAAGCCAGGGTCCTCAAACTTTTTAAACAGGGGGCCAGTTCACTGTCCCTCAGACCACTGAAGGGCCGGACTATCGTTTAAAAAACACTGTGAACAAATTCCTATGCACAATGCACACATCTTATTTTGAAGTAAAAAAACAAACGGGCAAAAACACCCTGGCATGTGGCCCGAGGGCCGTAGTCTGAGGACACCTGGTTTAAGCACTTGAAACAGTACCAGGCTAGAGGGGCTGGGTGAATGCAGGTGTTCATGATCAGACCTGCCACACCCGGCCCGGGGAGTTGTGGACAAGTGCATTTATTTTGTCTTTATGTGTGTCAATGATGCAGAAATAAAAAGCAAAAGCGAAAATGGAGCTTTGCATTCCTAGGGCACTGCCTCATCCTCAGAATACTTTAAATATGTTAATTTTACAGTCACGACCACGGACGATATCAGGCACTTTAATAATATTTCACACCTTTGAAGATGGAATGTTATTAACAATTAACTAGTTTGAAAAGCTTGTCTGTGGGATAGCAAAGGTGAAACTCGTACTTGTTCCCTGTACTGTTTCCAGCCGTGTCCGCTGCACGCAGTTTTGGTCACGTTGGGTGCTTGAGAACTGTCTCAGTGAGGCTTACGCTGGAATTTCCTCCGGTTCGCAGTGCTAGATTTGTCTGCACCCACTGACTGTAAAATGTTCCATGTGCAAACAGCACTGTTTGATTTATGCTATCCGCTAAGATTGCAAAGCAGTGCGTCAAGGCTTCGCAAAGATTCCATCCCTTCCAAAGCAAGGTGGGAGGTGGGACTGGCGGTGGTCGCGGAAAATGTGCCCGCAGGCTGCGTACTCGGGGCTGTCCGAGACAGCGTGCGTTTCCTAACCCTGGGAATATTCCGGCGGGGTCTGGGGCCAGCCCTGCCGGGGCGTGAGAGAGGCCCTCCGCCCAGGAACGGGCGCTGCTGCGCGGCAACGAGGGCTTTTCTCACTCTTAGCTATTATCGACCTTTTACCAGTTTCCCCTACCTTTGAGCAGGCTGTATAAAACATTTCACGGGTAATTTTGTGTATTCAATAAGAGAGCGAGGAAGAGGAAGGAGAAAGAAATTGGCTTCAATTCCGGGGAGATGATTTTTTTCTTCTGTCGAGAGCGCGCTCTGCACCTCACTGCCTCTCCCCGCGCTGTGCAGGCTGCACCAGCTGCCACCCCCCCCCCCCCCGGGGCTCCCTGGGATCGCCGCCGCCCTCCCCAAGGTGCTCTGGGTCCTTCTCCAACAGGGACTCTCTCTTCCTCCGCTGATGTCCGGCAGTGTTGTGTTCATGCTCCCGCACCACGCACACCGCATGCTAGCTTGTATTAGAGCCGTTTGTGTGCTTCACTGTCTCTTCCGAGACGTGCTTGGAGCACGAGCCCGGGCTTAATTCATTTTACGGTCACCTCTATTTAGCACCTTGCTCGTCACCCAGGAGTGCCTGACCTTGATTTGATGGAGAACCTTGGAGATGTCACAGCTGTTCTCTTCCTATTAAAATTAAATGCGCGCACTTTCTTCTTAACCATCATTTTGGTAGCTAGGACTGTCAGCAACTATATTAATGAATAGCAAATAATAGAAACAAACGCAATATCCATCAACATATCGGTCGGTTGCTTTATGCTTCACCCATATAGAGGGGAAAACGATACAGTTGTGAGGACAGCAGGGCTGGGTGGGAGGTCCGGGCTGTATACTAAGCAGGGGAAAAGAAAGTCAAGATGCAGCAGAGAATACAGGTATAACATGCTGTCTTCTATATAAAAAAAAATAATTATTGATACCAAGATGTGCATAAAAACAGAATTTAGGGTGGGAATTTAGAAAGGGAAGTAGGGGGAACAGGGCGGTGAGGCAGGGGTGAGGTGCAGGGCTCTGAGCAGGGACCCGAGTGACGGGGAGGAACTTGATCTCACCGAGAAGGTAAGCAGAGACAGGGGAGAGAAAGGATTTATTGTGCAATATCCTTCTTGCAAATAGTTGATTACCATATTTATTTATTTTTAACAACAGGAAAAGGAAGACGAAAGGCTTTACGAAGATATTGAGAGAAAGGTTCGTATGAACAGACTCTGTAGTCTTGTGTTCTCTGTTCAGAAGACAGATCTGACGCGACAGCCCTCGGATCCCAAAACCTTGTCAGGTGCTTTGCAGGAATGTGACTTCCACGCGTCCGCCGCGCACCGTGGCTCTGTCCCCCAGGGTTGGAAAAGAAACTTTATCTAGGCATTGCGTGTAGCCGGACAGATCCGCCTCGAAGGCAAATAAAAACCGGTAGGGTGAGAGCTGCCTCGGGGCGCTGCGTTTAGTGGCCCTTCTGTAAATTACCTGCCCGCCCGCACCTGGAGTCACTCACCCCGGTTTTCCCAGGTAGTCGCACAAGCCGCCCCTTCCGACTCCAGCCACCGAGCTGCGGACCAGTGTGCCGGCGTGGGAGGGCGCAGGGGCGGCTGGACTCCCCGGGGCCCAGCGGCTCACGGCCCCGGGCAAGGCCGATGTGCTAGCCGGGCAGCGGGCCCCACCTGGCGGCCCCAGGTGCTTCAGTCTCCCGGCTGCCCGGCTCGGCAACGGCTCCGTCCTCAGCAGGCTCAGGTGCTCGCCCTTATTTGTCGAATGACTAAGTGATGGTAATGATTTCTGTCTGAGTAGGTAAAAATGTATGTACGTAGTCCTCCGTTCACTTAGACGTCTCGTCACTCCATAAGTAATAACGCTGGGGAAGGTAAACCCCGTCAGAACCGGCACGTGGGGGCCGCTGGGGATCTGACATCCGCTCGACCTGGAGTCCAGCGCTCGGTCACTGGCGCCCCCCCCCCCCCACGGTGGCTTTGGGGGCGAGCCTTAAAGTCCGAGAGCCTCTACTTCCTCCTCTGTTTGAAGTTGGTCCGCTTGTTGATTGCCTATTGATAACAAGATCAGCCTCCAGGGTTAGAATACAGTGGTGCTCAGTGTCACTGCCTTTATTATAGGTTTGTTTGTTTGTTTATTTATTTGAGACAGAGTCTCACTCTCTTGCCCGGGCTAGAGTGCCGTGGCGTCAGCCTAGCTCACAGCAACCTCAAACTCCTGGGCTCAAGCGATCCTCCTGCCTCAGCCTCCCGAGTAGCTGGGACTACAGGCATGCGCCACCATGCCCGGCTAATTCTTTCTATTTTTAGTTGTTTGGCTAATTTCTTTTTATTTATAGTGGAGACAGGGTGGCCTTGCTCTTGCTCTGGCTGGTCTCGAACTCCTGAGCTCAAGCAATCCTCCCTCCTCGGCCTCCCAGAGTGCTAGGATTACACAGTGCCCGGCCTGTTGTATGTTTATTATTAGGAATAACTGAGTCATGATAGCGTCCCTCTGTGTCGCGGAGGGGCACAGGTGTGCTCTCCTGTGTGTGGACTCTGACCTGCAGGGAGCGCCCCGTGGGAGAGCCCCCCGTCCTGTTTTTATCTCCTCCGTTAGCTCGATAGGTGACCTTCCTTACGTAATGCAACCTGTCCCCACTTAATTATGTCATTCAACAATTTTTTTCACGTTGATCCATCTACCTACCTCTCGAGAGTCAGCGAGACAGTGGCTTTGAAAGCTCCTGAAAAGTCTAACATGTCTGTGTTTAAAATGCTGTTTGTGTTATGTACACCTAAGCTAGATAATGAATGTCCCTGTCCCTCAGCTTGAAATCGGACACTTGGTTGTTCCCTCCCCGAACTCCCTTGTGAACATCAGCGTAAGCGATTTTGTCACGCGGCACCCCACCTTCCGGAACGTTCCGCACCCAACCCCACTGCAGTCGGCTGGACAAACACTGACCCGTGTCCACGGTGATGTCCCTGTGAGCATAAGTGATGTCCGGTTTTAGTGTCAAGCAATTCTTTGGGAATTTATCACGTGCTTGGCACATGTGTTGCTCGTTCTTTTCATCATAGTGTTGATCATAGTTATTGATCATAGTATTTTACCAAACACGACGGAAGGAAAGGAGTGTGCGTTTCCCGTAGCAGAAAGATTACAAATATTCATAAAGGGCCTCACTCAGTGCTCTGAGAGTAAACTATATCTCCTATTGTCATCGTCACTCTCCAGTCTAATCACGAATCCACGGAAGTTTAAAGTCTGTGAAGACAGGAATCGGATTTTACCTATGTCTGCGGTTTTCTCAGCATGAGTCGCACACGAGGCCTTGCCCACCGTTGGCATTCATGATATTTCTAAATGGAATTTTCCTCTACGGTGTCTCACGTTAGTTTTAAAATTGAGACTACTTAGTCAAATTGTAAACGATTTATGTGTATTGCAGACTTATTAGAAAATACGGATGAGAGAAAACAGTAAAAACACTACATTCTTCTGCTAGGGATCCATCTCCACTTCCGTGCCTATTTTTGGAGGCTGTTTTCCGTCTTTCACTTATTTTTTATGCATTGATAGCACATTACAAGGCTGGGGACTTGGCGGATAATAGGATAGTCTATGTTAAGAAATTATTATGAATTGACATTAAGGATATTTTTAACACTTTAAGTTTTTTTTTTTATCGATATGCTTCAGAATGTTGGTTTTATTTTTATGAAATAGATTTAAACGATTCTGAGCAGAGCTGCCATTCACGTTAAAAACAGCCACAACAGAGTGGCACGTGGACCCTGTGCGGGTGTGGCCATCGTTCCCAGAGCCAGGCGTTGCCGCCCCAGTCGTCTGTCCTGCCTGATCTCAAACCAGGGTGGGAAAAGGAAATTTTATTTATATATTTATTTTTACTGGATCAAATACTCACTCTGATTTCTCATTGGGTATATTTTTGTGATTATAGTGAAAAATAAAGAGAGACTCAAGAAGGAATAAACAGATGGAATAACTTAGCCAGCGACAGATTCAGTGATATAAAAACTATAATGTTAACTCGTGAACCTAGATGTTAATATATTCTGCTCCCATCCTGTGTTGGGCTGCAGGTAACTCTCTGTCTGGAACGTAACACTGACAAAGAACATCAGAATACACAGGGCGTGAAGTTTGTTTTTTGTTCTGCGTTATAGAATATGATGTGACCACATCGATCGCTTCCGATGCACAAGTATCAAGACAGGTTGACACAGTGACCAGTTCCAGGGGCAAAGCATATAAGAAGATGAAAAGATAATTGGGAATATTTTTTCTAGAGGCTTCAAAAATCAAGTATAATTTTGATGAGTAATCAGTGTGCTATCAGTAAAAAATAAAGCACCCAACATAAGAATTTTAATATTTATAGTCATCAATTATGTATGAAATAATGATCTATTATCTTTTAAAAGGTGCATTTTATGTTCTATGACAATGATATGTATAATATCAAGGCAAAGTTTCTTCAAATGGCATCACTCAAACATGTTGAGCATGACGTGTTAAATGATTTCAGTGTCATAGAAAATAGCAGTTTTTTCTCTCCCTTTGAATCGTTTATATTTTAGCCCAG
Organism: Mirza zaza; assembly: GCA_008750895.1. NCBI lineage: Eukaryota > Metazoa > Chordata > Mammalia > Primates > Cheirogaleidae > Mirza > Mirza zaza. Next base: position 10,988 of record VSMD01003674.1, read on the forward strand.
TGGAGAAACAAGAGTTAAAAATCACTGAGCAACACACAAAACTCCACGTGGAATGCAGAAGGTCCTTTTCCTGAGGTCATTCCCAGACCCCCTTTGAGCTGGGGGCTGGCCCCGTGCTCCTCTTGATGAAGTGCCTTGCACGATAGTGCTAATTCTCATATTTACTCCGCTTATGGTTATGTCATATTTATTTATATTTCTGTCTTGATCTTTCATTCTTTTTCCAATACCTTATCTCTAATTGTTTTGTGAATTATCTCTCCCAAGAAATAATTACCCATTCTGCTTTATGGTCACTTTTCTCCTTCCTTCCTTCCTTCCTTCCTTCCTTCCTTCCTTCCTTCCTTCCTTCCTTCCTTCCTTCCTTCCTTCCTTCCTTCCTTCCTTCCTTCCCTCCCTCCCTCCCTCCCTCCCTCCCAACCTCAGGGTCTCTCTTTGTCACCCAGGCTGGAGTGCAGTGGCAGGATCACAGCTCATTGCAGCCTTGAACTCCTGGGCTCGAGCATCCTCCCACCTCAGCTTACTGAGTAGCTGAGACTACAGGTGTGCACCAGTGTGCCCTGATATATATATGTGTGTGTATATATATATATATATATATGATATATGTTTTCATTTTTATTTTCTGTAAATGCTGTCTTGCCCAGGCTGGTCTTCAACTCCTGGCCTCAAGTGATTCTCCCACCTTGACCTCCCAAAGTGTTGGGATTACGGGAGTAAGCCATTGTGCCTGGCCTGGTCATTTGTTAATACTCTGTTCTTTCAGCAATTATGCATGCTATTTTAATCATGTCATTTTCAAATACTCTGCCTTTTCCCAATTACCCCCAAGTTATTTTGTGTGTACATTCAAGTTTTCAACAACTCTGAACTGAAGGGCTTATTTTTTCATGCTAAGTGGTCCATACTTTACATCTGGGGCATATCTTTTGCTTGTATGTTTCCTCCTCTCTTGTAAGGAGCACTACTTGTGCAAAACAATCTTAACTAACTAAACCTGGGCATTCTGTAATAGGGTTAGGATTTGGCGTAAGAGAGATTCGGTCCTCTCCTAGCTTTTGGTCTTTAGTATTTCATGTTGTTGAAAACTAGGAAATTGCAAAGCACAATTTGACTTTGGGTAGAGTCGTCATGACAAGAGAATGAATGAAAAAGAAACTAGCATCCCGTGGGTGATTTTGGTCCAGTAGTTATAAAACAGGAGTTATCTACTGTTGATCAATGCTATGTGCTGTTATGTGCTTAAGTTCTTAAAAACAAAGAGAATCATGTTCTATTTCGCTTTTTAATTTTCTTGCCTTTGTGACTCCACCCAAGATTGCAGTGTGCTTAGGAGTTCACTGGTCAGACTGAAGCGGGGTCTCGCGCGAGGTGGGCACTTCCCGCTGGTGCAGCTCGTGCTTTGCCCGAGCCGGGGCGCAGGAGCCTCCTGCCGCCGTCTGCACAGGAAGCCTGAGACATGATCGCATAGAAAAGCGAGGAGCTGGTCTCCGCTAGCCGTAAGACGAGCGCTAACTGCACCCTTTGTGAATGATCAAAGTAGTTGGTGGCTTATGTCAATTAACATAAATAATATTAAAATGCTTAATAAATGCTACGCTCAGAACATGAGCCATTTTCCGTCGCCTGCAGCTACCTATGGAAGCACCGTTGACGTGTCTCCCTGCGGTCCGTTCGCGAATCCACGGCGGCCGTCCTCGCGCTTGTGCGCTTACCCGTCAATCCGGAGAGGGTTTTCATTTAATTAAAACATTGCCAGAAACGCCGGCGAGACCAGGCTTTTTATGACCTAGCATTGTCTCTGACTCAGAGTTTTTGCGACACGATGAAAACGGCATTGATTCTTTAATTGATTTTTAAAATTTATTGCCTGCCTGGTATGCTTACGTTTTTTTTTTTCTCTTTATTGCCTCTATACGGCTCTGTCACCACCTGTGAGTCTGTCTTTGCCTCCCGAGGAGATGGGGTCGATGCTGATCGGCACCGAGTCTCTAAAGCTCCGTGTGAGGCTGTCAGCAATGCTAAGTGGAGCCGTGGTGAATTAAAAAGTAATGAAATTTTAGGAGATCACATGGTTCTAGAAATATAAAGCTTGGATTATTCCTCTATGTGTCGGAGAGTCATTGGGATTCAGGCACAAGGAGAAAGATTTTCACCTAAAGGTGCAGGATGCTTTATGTCCAGCACAGCTGCCGCCGTGTTCCTGGGCGCTGCTCTTCGTTAATAAGACACGAGGTGTGAATCGATGTTTCATAATAGCGCAGACACGGACGAGCCGATCAGTCTCCTCGTGCGCTGTGCTCCACGGAGACGGCTTTGTCGCATTCTCGGCAGCTGTAGAAGTCGAGGGTGGGGACGGGGGAGGAGACGAAAGGGCTGCAGCCTGGCCTGGAGAGGCAGCTGAGAGGCGCGTGCGGGTGTGGGTGCCGGCCAGCCTTCTCCACCTGCCCCTCCGCCTCGCAAGTTCCATGCTTTGCTCCTGGTTTCCAGGCCGACGACTCCGATTCTCATCCTCCTCCCGGTTCCCCGGCGGACCTGGCTCCCCTTCTGAGCACCCGCAGGGCCCGAGGATCTTCACGTGGCCCCTGTCCTGAGTGTGTCCGCTCCATGGCCAGGCAGGGCTCTTCCTCCTTCCCTCCTGGCGGGACGTCTTCCGCCCTAGATCGGGGAGTCATGATGTGCTGCCACTGGGCTGGGCTCGCTCTGTCACTCGGATCCATTCTGACTTAGTCCTGACCTTGACAGTGAACGGAAGAGGAGGTAGGATTAAACCAGAGGCTCAGGTAGGCGCCCTGCTCCTCAATAGCCTTTAGTTAGCTGTTCATTCATTAGTTCGTTTCTGTTTTCACCAGTCGTGCACAGTGTCATCTGTTACGGAAAGTTGATTATAAGCAGATGAACAAAATTCTTCCTTCAGGCCATCTGCTAGGACGTAGATGAAGAACAACTCTGGGATTCCGCGGTGAGCAAACTCTTAATTAAAACTGTCGGCACAGCTACCTCCCATGGGGTGAGAATAAAGTATTTTACTGAACTTGCTGCTCAACTTGTGATACCCAAGCAGCAGGAGGAGGTCCCAGAGAAAAAAGAAAAGAGCTAAGTTAGTTCAGCATGACTGTCATCCCTGAGCTGTGAGTCTAGCCCTTGGCATATGGGAGTTTCATAATTCACTTCTGTTCTCGCCGAGTGGTCATCTTACCACGCTTCTGTTGGCCTTGGGTTGACAGGCTTTTATTAAAACAGGGCCACATAATGCACAAGCCATCGCAGTCACAAAAGGAAAGCATTTTATTTGTGTTTACTTCTTTTTCCACATGAGTTATAGAGATGTTTTCTGTAACTTTTGAAACACGTGAGTCATTTTTAATAATAACTATATATGTGGTCAGTTTACAGAGTTTCTGCAAGGCACCAAACAACCTGGAGCTTAGGTTTGTGTTCCACCGACGTGGCCATAAATATAATTTTTGGACATGGAAAGTAACATGTCAAGATTTCATTTCTGGGAAGGCTTAATTGAGAAACCTTTATTGGCTGCCTACCTCACACTCGGGGAAGGGGCTGTAAGGTGAATTTATTACTCAGTTACCCTAAATTGAAAGCCATAGTTTGCATATTGTCAGGGACCCCAGAGACCCTTGTTTATGTGGGTTATATACATCAGTAATTACTACATTAGGAATTAAAACCAAGAAATTTAAAGACACTTACTGATTCACTTAAAATTAAGTATAAGAAGTCAATTACATATTACTATAAATAGCATAGTTTTTATGAAGATAATTCTGTTTCCCAAAATTAAAAAAATCAATGAGTAGAGAAGTATTGTTTTACATTTTTTTTTTTTTTGACAAATCTGTTTGTTGGCTTAACAGAGGGCAGCTAGATTCTCATGTCTGCTTGGCATTAGTCTGTTGCTCTGTGCTAGTTTGGTTCAAGTAGGTGAAGAAAATTAAACCTCATGCGGATATGTACTTGAAAGAGAAGAATGTTTTAGTAGCCTTTTCAGGTAATTTTGAAATCTAGGGGGAAATGAGATACTGCACATTTATTTATTTATTTGAGACAGAGTGTCACTCTGTCGCCTGGGCTAGAGTGCCATGGTGTCAGCCTAGCTCATGGCAACCTCAAACTCCTGGGCTCAAGTGATCCTCCTGCCTCAGCCTCCCTAGTAGCTGGGACTACAGGCATGCACCGCTGCTCCTGGTTAATTTTTTCTATATATTTTTAGTTGTCCAGCTAATTTCTTTCTATTTTTAGTAGAGACGGGGTTTTGCTCTTGCTCAGGCTGGTCTTGAACTCCTGACCTTGAGCGATCCTCGAGCCTCGGCCTCCCAGAGTGCTAGGATTACAGGCGTGAGCCACCATGCCCGGCCGCTACTGCACCTTTCAAGGTGCACAATGGCGCTATGACCTCTTCAGCCGGGGAAGGATGTGTGGGATAACCAGTGAGCTCAGCATCCCAGGTGCTAGTCTTTGAGTCAGACAGCTGCCAGAACCCCAGAGGAAAGGAATTTCCCGTCTGTCTACATCCGTTCAGGCGGCTGCAGAGTGCCGTGGGCTGGGGGGTTCATCAACCACAGAAATGTCTTCCTCACGGCTCTGAGGCTGGAAGCCTGAGGTCAGGGTGCTGGCGGGCTTGGTGTCTGGTGAGGACCTGCTTCCAGGATCAGAGACAGCACCTCATCGCTGTGTCCTCACTTGGTTGAAACTCTTGGGGTCCCTTTTATAAGGGCTCTAATCCCAAGCGTGAGGGCCTCACCCTCATGACCCAGTCACCTCCCGAAGGCTCACCTCCCAACACCATCACTTTAGTTAGTGTAAAGTTTTCCGGCGGTGAAGAAAACAGAGAGAGAGGAAGAGTGGGGCCAAACAACGTGGCTTTGTTGTGTGCTCCTGGACGAGGTTCGAGGGTCCCGAAGGGGAGGCCCGAGAAGTCGCTTATGTTTGGAGGGGGTGGGGGCATTTATACTGTCTGGGGCAGACCGGAGACTTTTGGCGGGAAAAGCTGGCGATGTTCCACTGTGACCTTGGGTGGACATAGAGAAATAGGAGGGGCTGGCGGTATTTGCGGAATCCAGGAGCCAAAACGGTCTTATCAGGGTGGACATGTAGGTGTGGTGGTTCTCAGCGGGGCCTGGCAGTTGTCCTTGGCGGGTCTGGTCTCGTGAGCCTTTTCTTTTTGATCTAGGGAGGTGGGAGAGGGGCCCGCCACCAGCCTTACAGTTAGGATTTCAACACCTGAGTTTGGGGGAAGACGTTTAGACCACGGTGGCCTTTCCCAAATGACGCATCCTCTGTCCTCTGTAATTTCCCCCCTTCTCGACTGTGGGCCCGTGTGCATCTGTGCCCTGTCTGCCTCGCGGGTGTCATGAATCTTTCCCCCTGTCTCGGAGCTCCCGCTCTGGCCTCCAGCGAGCAGAGGCGTTATCCATCCGCTTTGAAACTGCGCCTGGTCCTCCCAGCACGTGTGTCTACCCGCCCCGCCTCGGGACTGGCTGGGACGGGCAGACGGCCCACGGCGGAAGGATGGGAGCGTGTTTATGGCGGGCAGGGAGAGACACCCAGGAGTTCCGTTTTGTCACCTCCATGCTTGGTGACATGACTGCAGTGTGTTTGTGGAGAATCTCTTTGTTCGGCGGCAAACGGAGCAAAGTCGCAGCAGGCGGTGTGCTAGTGTGGCCAGTGTCGGCTGGCTGTGACCCCTGAGAAAAGGTGCCGTCCTGAGCCTGCAGTTCCCACCCAGGGCTTCCGTGAAACATTTCAGGAAGTATTTTATGACATTTTAAAAGACGTCATTAGGTTTTTGCAAATAAGTCTTTAGTGTTTAACGTTGGAGGTGCTGATGAGGACTTGCAAACTGTTTGCCTCTCTTTCCCCGATGATACTGCGTGCGAATTGAGTGGTTTCAGTGAGAAATGTTCGATGAAACGTGAACACAGCAATGTCCCACTTATCTCTGTTTCCCCAAAGTGAATTTTCCGCCTATTTCGATGCCCCTGCAGTTAAGCCACAGTTACGGTGTTTCCCCGAAAATAATACCTACTCATACAATAAGTCCTAGCAGGATTTCTGATCATTTGCGCAATAGAAGCCCCTACCCCGAAAATAAGCCCTGGTGACAGGCCTGGCTACACAGCGCGTCTGCACAACCCAAGCGTGTCGTTGAGGAGCGGGAAAGAAGACGAGCAGCCCTTCTCATCTGCCCTGTGAGAGCTCTATGGCTCGACATGAGGGATTGGGGCCAATGGTTCTAAAGGAAATAGAGTCACAAGGAATTCAGGATGGAATTCGGGGTCTGGAGAGTGATGATGATGTTCCAGAAGAAGAATGACTTAACTATATTTGAATGAATATAGATTGTTGTACCGCACTTAAAAAAAAAATAGTATATCCCCTGAAAATAAGCCATAGGGTGTCTTCTTGGAGAAAAATAAATATGAGACCCTATCTTATTTTGGGGGAAACATGGTACTTCATTTTTAAACACCCGCTTCCTGATGGGTGGGCCATCACGTTGCCCCCAGCAAGTCTCCCTGCTGTGTTGTCAGGTGTTTGCAAAGTCACCGGGGCCTGGGTCTCGGCTCTTGTCCTGCCGGGACCCGTCTCGGCCTGTGGGGCTGTCTGTGTTTTCCCGTTTACCTTTCACAATTTCCTGGTCTCTCCTCTCCCCGAAGTTTCCAGGACTCCCCACTGTTGCTGTGCTTGTAGCAGCTTCTCTGAGGCCTTCAGACATGGGGCCTCTGCTGTGCAGCAGGAGGGAGGGAGGGAGGGAGGGAGGGAGGGAGACAGACGGGCGGGGGGGGGGGCGGGGGCCGAGTGTGGGCTCTTCGTGGGGGGCCTCGAGAGGGCTCTGCTCGGGGGGCCCAGGGCTCTTCTGTCGGCAGTGCGTGGATGCCAACATGGGGTTTCCGGAGATCTTTTAGTTTCTTTCTTGCATTTAGCTGTTTTCTGGGCAAGTGATGTTTCCGGGCATTGCGGCTTTCCCATGAGCGAGGTGTTGCCCTCGGCCCGGGGGATTTCCTGGGCCTCGTTCTGAGCTGACTGCAGTCGGGTGGCCTCGAGTAGACTCAGGCCCGGCCACACCTGCCGGGCAGTCGGCTCCGGAGGGTATTATCTGGGGATTTTTTTTTCCCTTTAGGAAGCTAATTGGATTTTTTTTAGCAGCATGGGGGTATAATGTACACACACTGGAATTTGAGGAGTTTTGGCAAACGTATGCAATTGCGTAATTAGTGGCTGGGGAGAGCCGGCCAGGCTGTGCAATCAGATTTTGGATCTTAGTCCTTCTGCGGCTTTCTGCTCACTTCCAAATCCCCCTGCACGTTTCCAGGTGCTCGGCCACGCTCCACAGTCCCAAGGCTGAGATTTTCGGAAGCCAGAGCAGGGTGGGTGAGGAGTGCGCCTGGGCGGAGTGTGGGGTGCGGGGTGCGTGGCCATGGCCGCCTGCAAACAGTCACCGCCTTTCCCCAGTATCAAGCTTTCTTGATTACGGTACTTTTCAATTCGGATAGTGTGAGACCTCCAGTTTTAGTCTTCCTCTTCAACGTTGTTTTGGACTGTTACAGAGCTTTTGCCTTTCCAAATAAATATCAGACCGGCTTGTCAATTTCTGTGGCAACCCTGCTGGGGTTGGTTAGGATCGCATTGATCCGTGGGTTGGTTTGGGGAGAATCTGTATGTTAAGGACACTGGATATGATACACAGTGAGCATGGTCTATCTCCGTTTATTTAGGGTTATGATCGTTTGGGTCCATGTTTTGTGGCAGCCAGCACACTGATCTTTCACACAGGTTCCCCAAATTTATGCATTAACTATTCTGTTTTTGGAACTACTGTGTTTCCCCCAAAATAAGACAGGGTCTTATATTTATTTTTCCTCAAGAAGACACCCTAGGGCTTACTTTCAGGGGATGTGTTATTTTCACCTTAAGCCTCAGCTTGCAGCACACACAGGATGGCCGGGACCCAACAGGGGGAGCTGACCTTGTTGGTGGGGCTGCCCGCACCTTTCTGGTCACTTCTGGGACAGTAGCTGTCACGATGGGGCAGATGAGAAGGGCTGCTCCTTGTCTTTACCGCTCCTCGATGAAATGCATGGGTCGTGCAGATGCACTGCGTAGCCATGCCCATCACCAGGGCTTATTTTCGGGGTAGGGCTTCTATTGTGCAAAAGCTTAGAAATCCTGCTAGGGCTTATGTTATGGGTAGGGCTTATTTTCGGGGAAACATGGTATTCTACATGACACTTAAAATGCCAATATCCAATTGTCTCTTGCTAATATCTAAAAAAAACAATTGATTTTTGGATATTGACATGAATTCTGAAACCTTGGTGAGATAAACTCATTTATCAGTTCTGGCAGCTTTCTGTATTTTCTTTGGGATTTTCTACTTAGGCAATCGTGTTGTCTGTGAATCAAGACTGTTATGTCAGGCCGAGCGTGGTGGCTCACACCTGTAATCCCAGCACTCTGGGAGGCCAAGGTGGGCGGATCGTTTGAGCTCAGTTCGAGACCAACCTGAGCAAGAGGGAGACGCCGTCTCTACTATAAATAGAAAGAAATTAACCAAACAACTAAAAATAGAAAGAATTAGCCGGGCATGGTGGCGCATGCCTGTAGTCTCAGCTACTCGGGAGGCTGAGGCAGGAGGATGGCTTGAGCCCAGGAGTTTGAGGTTGCTGTGAGCTAGGCTGATGCCACGGCACTCACTCTAGCCTGGGTAACAAAGTGAGACTCTGTCTCAAAAAAAAAAAAAAAAAAAAGGACTGTTGCGTCTCTCCTTCTCTGTGGACACCGCGTTACACCGGAGAGGGCCTCCCTTGCGATGCAGGGTGGGACGGTGAGGTCAGACACGCTTGTCCTCCCCCTCCGGATCTGCAGGGGAAACACTCAGACTCTGTATGCACATGGAAATGTATTTTTTTTGTAGATGGCATTTATGAGATTGAGAAAGTAATCTTATATTGTTAATTTGCTGAGAGTTTTTTGGTTGTTTTTTTTTTTTTTTACCATGAATGGATGTTGAATTTTTCTTTTTTGAGACAGAGTCTCACTCTGTTGCCCAGGCTAGAGTGCCGTGGCGTCAGCCTAGCTCACAGCAACCTCAGACTCCTGGGCTTAAGCGATCTTCCTGCCCCAGTTTCCCAAGTAGCTGGGACTACAGGCATGCGCCACCATGCCCCCCGCTAATTTATATATATATATGTTTTAGTTGTCCAGCTAATTTCTTTCTATATATATTTTTTAGTAGAGACGGGATCTCGCTGTTGCTCAGGCTGGTCTCGAACTCCTGAGCTCAAACATCCGCCTGCCTTGGCCTCCCAGAGTGCTAGGGTTACAGGCATGAGCCACCGTGCCTGGCCGGATGTCAAATTTTGTAAAATAGGGTTTTTTTTTTTGCATCTATTGAGAAAAACACATTTTCTTCTTTTAGTCTGTTGAGATACCAAACTTCACTGATTGATTTTCAAATGTCGAGTCAGATTTGCATTCCTGGGATAAACCCTGCTCGTTACCCTCTTTATATACTATACGGTTGGGATTTCCCAGCCGTCCTGCCTCTCCCTGGCAGCAGGGGTCCCCCCTGGTCTGGACCCAGAACTGCTGCTGGCCCTCCCCAGAGGCGGAGGGTTTTGTTCCGTGCCCTGGAGGGATAGGCTTTGCTGCCTCACAGCCTTGCCCCCGGGCTGCGAGGGGCTAGGCAGGGCTCGGAGGTTTCCCGTGGCAGCGGCTGCTCCCCCAGGGCTGGCATCACGAGGACAGGAGATTCCTTGACCCGCCCCGACCCCCATCTTGCCTGTGAGCACCAGCGAGGTTTTAGTAAAGCCCCTGAGAGTGGTGCCAGCTTCCCCTGTCTGTGGCACCCAGGTCACCCGCAGCCACTGAACTCTCAGCCGTGTTCTTCCTTTCCTCTTCACCAGCAGCCTCCTCTTCCTCCTGGGCCCTGCCTGAGGAAGCCAGGCTCGGGTCCTGCGTCCCTTCAGAGGGGGTCTTGTCTTCGATCTCAGGCCAGTTGGTTGCTCTGTGGCCTCACCTCTCTTCCTTCTTTCCTTTGGCAAAGACTCCTCCTATATCTTTCTTCCAGAGGAGCAATATTCTGGTCCTCACTCATAGTGTCTACCTAATAAGCAAAAGGAGGGAAGGAAGACAGGAGGGAGGGGAGGAAGGAAGGAAGGAAGGTAGGAAGGAAGGAAGAAGGAAGAGAGGATTCAAGAAAATAATAACCTTCTCGAATCCTCTCTAACAGATTCAATAAGGTTATAATTTTGTAGATTGTCTGGCTTTTTCTTAGAGTAAGAGTAGGAGTGATTCTCTTTCCAGTTTTTTACCTTCCAAGCTAAAGCTGGCTCATGTTCGGTATGGAAGATGTTTGGGAGGACAGCATTAGCAGTGGAAAACTTGAGTGATCCGTGGGGATCGGTATGGACTTGGTCCACGGGTCCCGGGCTCCAGCGTGGTCGCTGAACTATTATTAATACCTGGATTCAGGGGGCCACACACAGGGCTGGGCCTGAGGGTGGACCCGTGGCGATCCCATGGGCTTCATTTGTCTATCTTGCTCTGGACTCCCAGGCCGGGCTGGAATCAGACTGGCCCCGGCTGCAGCCAGGGGCGGTGGCAGCTGCCCGGCACTGGCCGTCACGTTTTGGCAAATCGTCTCTGAGTGCGTTAACCACGTCGAAGGACTAACCCGTGTTGCAAATCTCGTGCCCCAGGAGCCAGCTGGGGCCGACCACCCCATCCTGAGGACGCTGGCTTATGGTGCCGAGAAAAAATATCCGCTGCTAACACTCACGGTTTCTGTTTCAGGAAGACAATTCACGAATGTCTTTTAAGAAAAGGTTTCCCTTAAGACACAACTCAAAGAAAAAAGGTATGTCATGTATCGGTTGAAAAAATAGAAATGTGCACATTCTATAATAATTCAGCCGTGGATGACAAACGGCTGGGGTGCTAGAGGCTAAATCTGCTTCTCAGATGCAGCTCACGTGCAGAGCAGACTCGTGGAGAAAAGGTCTAACTCCCTGCCCACATCTCCTCCCCGCTGCTCATAAACCCCATGACGATGTCACCAAATTAGAATTCCTTTTTAAAACTTTTTCATAATTGTTTGCTTATAATTCTTTACATTTGTGGTTTTGAAAGCAATTTGCAGAGTTTTCGTGTGTATGATTTTCTGGTGTTAACAGCCGTGAAGAGAACAAAGATGATATATTGCAGTATTAATTGACGGTGCTTGGGAAAGCGATTTGCAAACTGTAAAAGTCCTTTGGTGGCGTTAACAATTTGTCTTTTTATTAGTCAGATGTTTTACAGATGAGGAAACTGAGGCATAGATGGGGGTTGAACTTGAAATGTTGTAGCTAAAGCGCACTCACCACTGTGTGTTCCAAGTTTGCAAGTCCCACGTCCTTGGCTAGAACTGGGGAAGCCAGCAGCTCGTTCCATAGCTCTGCTTCGTGGCTGAGGTCATTGTCAATGACTTTTGTGCTCTTTAGATGCAATTTAGTCTCCCAAGTAAAGCACTTGTGGCCTCCTTTTTAAGAAAATGTGATGATTAAGATCCTATGACATAGTTGTGTTCTATGAGATCACATGGTAATGAGATCACCTAACACAATTTGTGTTGCATCTCTATGGCCTGCCTGCCTTCCTTCTTCCTTCCTTCCTTCCTTCCCTCTCTCCTTCCTCCCCTCCCCTCCTGTCTTCCTTCCCTCCTTTTCTTTATTAGGTAGACACTATGAGTGAGGACCTGAATATTGTTCCTCTTGAAGAAAGATATAGGAGGAGTCTTTGCAAAGAGAAGATGAGATGAGCCCTGCCAGTGCATGGGGAAGGGGAGAGCCTCACTTCCCAGTGCTGTGGGTAGCCTGTCACTCTTCACCCATCACCCTTCACCCATCACTCTTCACCCATCACCCTTCATTCATCACCCTTCACCCTTCACCCATCACCCATCACCCACCACCCTTCACCCTTCACTCATCACCCTTCACCCTTCACTCATCACCCTTCACCCATCACCCTTCACCCATCACCCTTCACCCATCACCCTTCACCCATCACCCACCACCCTTCACCCACCACCCTTCACCCATCACCCTTCACCCATCACCCATCACCCACCACCCTTCACCCTTCACTCATCACCCTTCACCCATCACCCATCACCCTTTACCCATCACCCTTCACCCATCACCCATCACCCTTCACCCTTCACCCACCACCCTTCACCCTTCACCCATCACCCTTCACCCATCACCCACCACCCTTCACTCATCACCCTTCACCCATCA
>VSMD01003676.1:0-24617 GCA_008750895.1 Mirza zaza
GCTTATAAGGACTAGTGAGACTTAGCTCATGCCTCTCAGGCAAATTTTTATTTTGTCTTATTTTGAGCTTATCTTCAGGAGCTCTTTCCTAGATTTTCAGGTTACTATTTAGACCTAGATCTTCTGAGACCTTAAAACCTTTTTGGTAGATGGACACAAACACGTCTGGTCAGCCACGGCAGCAGTAGTCCATGAACCTTCTTTCACCGGAAGAATCTAGTCTAGCCTCTAAATGCCATGAAAGTTGAGACAAACCAATAAACCCAAATACTTGTATTTACTGGCATAATATCTGGCATTCAATAAAAATTTGTGAAAGAAAGGAGGGAAGGATAGACTGATTTTAGATCAGTTCCAAATCTTTCAGTTTCTTTACAGACACGGATGTGGCATTCACATGCACACTTGAAAATAATTGAGTCAATTTGATTCTCTATAACAAAGTAAAAAGGCCCTTCTAGACTATTTTCAGTAAAGTAAATCCCACTTATTTTTATAAGGCTTTTTAATACCTTTTTTTCCTAAATAGATAATCCTATTCAGTTGCAAACTGTATGACATTAATTAGCTACCCCTTAGATAGAAATTCTACTTGCTTATTTATAGATACTTAAAAATCGATCTATATCTTAACTAGTTTAAATTCTCTGTGTGAGTTTCAGGACGTCTACCATGGTCACATAATTTAATCACACATATATTTTTATATTGTTCAGGGAAAAGAGAAAAGGGAAATATCTGAAAAGTGAAATTCTAAAATACACGATAGTTTTTTTTTTTGAAGAAAAAGCAAACAAGTGGTTTCAAAATCAGTGAAATTATGGTGATATCAGGAAGCCTTGAAATACAGTCCTGATTTTTTTTTCCAAGGCAGTTTTAGCCGGGACTTTAAAAGTGGAGAGGGGGAATCGAAAAGCAACTGATTAGAAAGAAGGAACCGGAGCTCAATCCTCCAACACGCCTGGGTCAGTAAGTACGCAGCATCAACAAATTGAAGTAAATGCTCATGACTTTTGTAGTTAGTCAATTGTGAATCCTCGGTGCCTAAAACTTCGAAATGAGGAAGAAAACAAACACTGTAGAACTGCTGTACTCCACCTGAGATGATGCGGCTGCCCCAGGAGTTACCCGAGAATCCTGTGGGCAAAGGAGGCCCTCTTTTCAAAAGAGCATTGCTATATGATGAAGTCTATTCAATTCTCCACAGCAGAGCAAAGAACACAATATTAGTGCCATATCATTTTCCTCCATTGTCTATGAAGTATTTGAAGTGGAAATGGCTTGTTTCAACACCAGAGACCATGTGGGAAATGACCTATGGAGTGGATGAGGTGACAGGCACAGTGGGGAATTTCATTACACCTTAGGATTTGACTGGCATGAACAGCTCACTCTGGGCTCTCCCCAACCTCTGGCGAGTGCTTGGAATTGAATCTGTAAATGTTAATCAATATTTTAGGCCTATTAAATAAAGAAAGGCATTGTGAAAAATCAAAGAACTAATGGCCAGTCTGGCTCTGAGAAGTCTGTGCAGCTGTCAAAAGCATAATATCTAGCAAGAGAGAATATATTTTCATAAAATTCCTTCAAAGTTATATAAAATGCAATGTCTTTGTTCTACCACAGTACACATAGTATCTGTGCCTCAGAATATTCAAGTACATTAAACTAGACTGTCCTTATTACTTTTCAAAAACACTGGGAATTAGTGTCCTTTAAATATACTGGGGGGAAAAAAGGATCATTTTGACATAAACTTTCAATCACTTAAAATTTTAGCAAAGAAGTCATATCATTCATACTATTCATATAGACATTCCCCTAAGGCAACAACAAAATCCAGGTGTATGTAAGAACTAAATTTAAAACACAAATGTATAGAAGCATTAAAAAATAATCTCTGGAATTGGGGACACACTCTTACAGAAAATACGAAATTGAATCCATGAAGGAAAAAAATTTGAATAAATAAAAATTAGAAAGTTATTTATGAAGAAACCATAAAGTTAAAATCATACATCTTCATGGTAGAAAATATTTTAAACCTGCACAGCAACCAAAGGAATTACACCCCAGAATATGTAAACAGATCTAATAAATCAAATGAAATAGTCACCACTCGCCTCCTACCGTCTGACCAGTTCCTGGCAGGCCAAGGACCTGTGCCCTTCTGCAGCCCCAGGGTTGGGGATCACAGTTCTAGAGGACATAGATACAGAAGAAATGCAGAAGAAAAGGAAATAGAAAATAGGAAAAAAGGAAATAGGCAGAGACACAAATCTCTGCCTAGTCTTGGGTGGAACAGGCAATAAACAACACAAATAAGTAATACACATACACTGCATACACTATACTAAGTAGTAAGTACTAAGGAGAAAAAAAAATTATGTAGGGATTGGGGTTAGAGAGGGCTTGGGGCATGTATTTCAATTTTAGATAGGATGGTTTAGGAAGTCCTCATTGTGATGCCATTTGAGAAAAAACTTTAAGAAGAGAAAAAACCCACATAGCCATCTGAACATTGAATATTCCAGACAGAGATTGTCATATGTATAAAGACACTAAGGCTGAAACGAGCCTGCTGTGTTGAGTGAACATCAAGAATATCAGTGTAGATGAGTAAGAAGAAAGGCAGGAGATGAGAATGGAGATGTAACAGAGTCCAGGCAACACATGGGCTGAATGCCAGTGTCTGGATTTGGCTTTATTGTAAGTGAAATTATAAATTTGTGCTCTGATAAGGCTCTTGAAGAGTCAGTCTGACTACTGTGTTAAGAAAGACTCAGAGGTTCAAGAACAGACTCATGGAGACCAGTCTGAAGAAAATGCAGCATCTTTGTAAATCTGTTGTGACATCATAATAGGAAAAGAAAAAAAAAAGTCAGCTAAAACTCATTAATACCATATTGTCTGACAGATATAGCTAAATTGTGATATTTTGGAATACTATATGGCTATTAAAAAAGAATGATGTAGACCTATGTACATGATAAATGTTCAAGACAGTTTGTTGAGTGAAAAAAAAAAGTATTCACTGTGCTCTTGCTTATGTTTAAAAAAAAAAAAAGCAAAAGTTACAGAAAACAAACCTATCTACACGTTAGTAATGAATAACTTTCCAGTTACGTATACAACCAAGAAGAGGGAAGGGCAAAAGGATAGCCTTAATATTCCACTCTACACATGTTTGTAATTTTTGGATTTTAGGAAAGAATCTATTTATTATTATCGTGAAATTTTAAATATCTTACTTTTAAAGAAGGAAAGATAGGAAATTGTGAATATACTATTTCTTTCTAAGTATGACTATTCAAATGTGTCATTTGCCTTGTTTCATTTAAAAAATTAAAATCCCAGTTGGGGATGAGGCAGAGAAAAGCAGAGGCTTGTCCAGTTGGAGAAAGATCCTCTGCGCACGCCACCTTTCTTGCTCACTGTACAACCATAAAATTCTCAGAGCCCGCCATTCTACCCTCCTGGGGAGGTGGCAGCAGCAGTCCTGCAAGTGTGTTTTGAAGGAAACGTGGTGTCACAGTTTGGAAAAGTTCTCCCATTAAAAAAAAATTAAAAAATTAAAAAAATTAAAAATTAAAACCTGTTTATTGTCCCATAATACAAAAAAATATTCTAAATAAAATTCTTCTTTTTAAGTTATTATTTAGCTACCAAAAAGGGATTCCAAAGGGAAAAAGTGTACTCTCTAAAAGTATCAAGGCTTAAAAATATGAATTTTATATGACTTTGTAAACATTTTGCATTGCTAATGGATAATCAAAACAGAAAGAATATTCCATGAAGCTCATTTCTTTAAACATTTGGGTACCTACAATCTAGGTCAACTTTCTAGGGAGCTTTTTTTAAGTGAGGTAATTTTAGTACTTTAACTGAGCTAAGAGGAAAAAAAAAGTTGTGTAGAAATATGCAGGCTATGAATTCATAGTCAAATTTCTGAAGTGGGACATTCCAAAAGCATAGGTATATTCACTTGAACATAGAAAAATATGAAGTGACAAAGTCAATTCAGCATTTGACATCATGTTTCAGACATCCCAAATAGAAGTCCAAAAATTCACAGGACTTGAAAAATAACTGGTTAAGCATTTAGAGAAAAAAATATATAAATAAGATTTTTCTCACACATTTTGGAAGAATGAACACCAGCTGGATTCAAAAGATAAAAATGAAATGTTAAAATGATTAGAAGATATATATGAATATTCATATAATTTTGGTGTAGGAAAGGTGTTTCACAGCTTGGCACCAAAGTCAGAGACTTAAAAAGTAGAGGATGGTTTTGATTAAATATAATTTTTTGACCCATGGTACAATGAAAGAAAGGAAAATTTTAAAAGTAAAAAAACATTTGTAATATAAATATGAAGTTTTAATATATAACATGCTCTCACAAAACAATAAGAAACAATGAGTATTCCAACAAAAAATATGCTAAGGACATTAGCAGGCAGTACACACACACACACACACACACACACCATTACAGATGGACAGTGAGTATATTAAAAAAATTTGAGTTCACAAATACTACAACACATTTTCAAATAAAAAGATACTCTTTTACATTAACGAAAGTAATGTGTGTGCATGTGTGTGTGTTGTGTGTGAGAGTAAGAATGTAATATTTCAGAGATCCATTGCCCTTAATGCTTTCTCTGAATAGAATTATGTCAGCTTTCAAGCATGCTTAATTCTCCTATAAAAATTAGTGTTAATTATTATATTTCTCTTTTTTAAATTTCAAAACATTATGGGGGTACTTGTTTTTTTGATACATGGCTCATGTCAGGGCTGTAAGTGTGCCCATCACCCAAATAGTGATCATTGTCCCCATTAAGTGGGTTTTTTGCTGGGTATCTACCAAAAGAAAAAGAAGTCATTTTGTTGAAAAGACACCAGCACTCAAATATTTATTGTAGCACAGTTCATAATTGCAATGATGTGGAATCAACCCAAGTGCCCATCAATTCATGAGTGGATTAACTAAATGTGGTATATGTGTACTACAGAGTACTACCCAGCCATAAAAAGATAAATTAATGCCTTTTGTGGCAATTAATTATTATTATTTTTAAAACCCAAGAAACTCATTTGTTCCTAATTTCCTCTCTTGCTACTATCTTATTCTGTTTTTTCCATCATTTGATAAACTTCTTGAAAAGTCTTCATCTAAGTGGACACTCCTCTTCTCTTGACTTTTGAGGCACCACACACACACACACACACACACACACACACACACACACCTGATTTTCTTCCCACATCTCTGACAATGTTTCCTCTTTCCTTTGTTGGCTCACTGCCTTCACTTGGCCCTTAAGTGTAGGAATTCTTCTAGACTCAATCCTGAGTACTTTCCATATATATATATATATAATTTCTTTTTTTTCTTCTAGGCTAACTCACTTTCATGGCAACCATATCGTAGGTGACTCCTCAATGTACATGTACAGTCCAAATTTCTACTCAGTGCTCTGTAGTTGTAAATAAAAACTACATGCTTAATATCCTAACTTATATATCTCAAAGACATTTCAGCTTCACTTGATCAAAACTATATTCAGTGACATTTGATCTTCCAATATTATCTATTTTAGTGCATGGTACCTACAGCCATTCAGTTTTGAGAGCCAGAAACCTAAGAGTTTTCCTTCATCTCTCTCTTTTCTTTAACATTCATATCCAAACCCTCACAAAATTCTGTCCTAAAAACCTCTTTAATGTGTACATTTCTCTTTATCCTCGTCACCTTTCTCATACATAGTCCAAGCTACCCTTTGCACTTACCTAGAGTGTTACAATCACCTCCCAGTGATTTCCAATGCTTTTGTTCATGTGCCATGTTAGTATCAGAGTGAAGCTCTCAAAACGTATATTGCATCTTGTCAATCCCAGCTTAAAACACTTTTATCCCTTCCACTGTTTTCAGAATGAATATCAAATTTCCTAACATGTTGTCTTAGTCCATTTTGTGCTGCTATAACAGAACACCGGAGACAGATAATGTATAAACAGTATTTTTCACAGTTCTGAAGGCCAGGAAGTCCGATATCAAAATGCCAACCTATGTCAAGGGCCTTCTTGTTATGTCATCCCTTGGTGGAAGGCAAGAGGGCAAGAGAGACTGGAGGATGGGGCTGACTTCATCTTTTCCTATGGAACCCACTCCCGCATGAAGGAACTCACTCCTGCAATGACTTCATGAATCCATTCATGACAGTGGAGACCTCATGACCTCATCACCTCTTAAAGGTCCCATCTCTCAACACTGTTGCATTGGGGATTAAATTTCTAACACATGAACTTTAGGGAACACTTTCAAACCATAGCACATGTCCTCTAAATCTTTAAGTGGTCTGGTTCCCACAAAGCCTCATGCCATACCACTTTTTCTCTAAATAAGTGATTTCTTAAATACGATTTCCAGACCAGCAGCATCAGTATCACCTGGAAACTTGTTAGAAATGCAAATTCTCAAGACCCACCTCAAACCTACTAAATCACAAACTCTGGGTAGTTGGGATCAGCAGTGTGTACTTTAACCAGCCCTCCTGGTAATTCTGTTACATGCTAAAGTGTGACAAGCAGGGCCTTCAAACTCTGTGCTCCAGACTCAGTAACTTTTTGTCCTGGATTTGCTCATTCCTACCTCCAGGCTTTTGCACATGCTGTTTCCTCAACTTGGCATTCTTTTCTTCTACCCTTTGAAATAGTTTATCTCCTATTCTTCTTTCATATCGTAGCATATTTATCCTCCAGTCAAACCTCCCTTTTGTATTCCTGCACAGCATTATCCCACCTTTTCATAACACTCACCCCAATTTTAATTTTAGGTATATTTTTAGGTATTGTGTGATTATTTTCTGCCTCTCCCAATAGAATGTGAGCTAGTGATGAGTAAGCCTGGTAGGTTATTGCTCACCATGGTACTCAACACCCTTGATGGATGACGTGGCACAAAATAAGCACTCGATAAATATTTTAAAGGCGTGAATACTGGCACTTAGATTGGCATGGCTGTGAACCTAAGTGGTCTTGGTGTTCTTCTCCAAGTGGCTAAATTATTTTCTCCTGTACAGTTTTCTGTATATACTGTTATTTTAAGTGGGCATAAGTATATTTTATAAACAAGAAACAAATATATCTGAGAGTGAAAAAAGAAAACAAGACATTATAGCTACATGTTAAATGCTGGTAAAATTAGACCTGCAATTAATTTCTAGTTATAAAGAGAATGCTCATTGTTAACAGGAAATTTTACTTACACCATGCTATTGGATTTGATTTTAATGAAATGATTATCAACTGCATATTTTCTAGCTGAAGCTATTGTCTTCCAGCTGGACATTAAAACTTAACTGATTTGATACACTTTGTATAATTTCATTTACATATTCATATGTATGTATATAATTAAGACTATATAATTAGGATTTTGCCTAATTAGGTAGGTAAAATTATATATGTATAATTAAGAACAGAGGTTATTATAACAGCAATAGGGGTTCCTGCTATGTCTAGTCAGAACCCACTGAGGGTACCCATTATCTTAATTTTTAATAGCATAGATTGTTTTTTTTCCCTATTTTTCCCTACTTTACATAAATGGAACCAAATATATATTCTTTAGTGTCTAACTTGAACAGTATGTTTGTAAAATTCATCCATATTATTGCATGTAGTTGTAGACCATTCAATCTCAATGTCAAATAATATTCCATTGTGTGAATAAATAAAATTTGCTTATTCATTCTACTATAGTTGGGTATTTTGGTAGCCTCATGTTAAGGCATATTCAAATCTGTGCTTCCTTGAACATGCTATGTGTGTTTCAGTGAACATTTGCACTTATTTCTGTTGTGTGTATAATCTGCACCCTCACGGAATATGCATGTGCTTAGCTTCAGCAGATAGCAACAGTTTGGCAAAACAATTATACCAATTTACACTCTCACCAGTAATTTGAGTTCTGGCTGCTCCACATCTTTGCTAACATTTGTATTTTCTAATTTTGACCACTGTTGTGTCAGTAGTAATATGGTTTTACTTAGAATTTCTCTGATGAATAATAAAGTCAAATGTCTTTTCAACATTTAATGGGATTTCAAATACTGACTTAAGCTTTCCAGGGTCTAATTTTACAAATGAAAACAATGAGTTTAGTATAAATATTACTATATATTTAAACTGATAAAAAGTGATACTAATTTCTTAACTATATAGAGAAAAATATGTATCTAATCTGAATGTGTATATGTATGCATATGTATGTATATATATGCATATTTACTGGCATTTTGAAAAATATCTTAAGATAGTTTATTTTTGAAACTGAGACCCTGTTGGTACACCATTTCATTACTCCCAATAGTGTCAGGACTGTATAATTATTTCTAACATTGAAATTCTCAACAACTTTGGCAATGGCACCATCAGAAAAGACAGCATCTATTCATTTGAAAAATTCCCACTGAAAAGGAAAATCATTGCTGTCTTCTCTCCTACAATTCTAGGAAGTCTGAGGCAAAGATTCTCTCTCATTTAGCTCTTATTTAGACACCTCTTGTTTTATGGCCTCTAGGCAAACTCCAAGGTTTCTTTTTCATTAGGCTACTGGGATTAAATGAATATTGTGGCTTGGAATCATTCTCAAAATTGTAATGGACACTAGTAAACCAAGAGGTCTCTCATATTGAGAAAAACTAGGGCATAACTATGTTTATATGACACTAGAAACATCAGATTGGGGCTTGAATTCATTCAGACTGGTTTCTTGATTGTCATTAAGATCTGTGCTCAGGGTATTACTATATAGATGGGCTTTTTTTTTTTCTTTTATTTTCTGTTTTTAAATCTCTCCATGAAGAAATCAAAGCATTTCTATCTTATTAATATCAGAGCCACAAATTTGCCTGGAAATTTTCTCCAACATTATCTTAAGGAATTTGTTCCTCATAAGTTACCTTCACTCTAATTGGAGCCCTTATTCTTTTTTTTTAGGAGTAGCTAAAATTTATTAATAGAAGTAGCCAAAATCAATATTACACAGTATTTGTTCTCAATTGAAGACATTATCTGATTAAAATCCTTGTTTCTTTCCTGAAAAAAAAAATAACACAATAGTTTTCTAATAGGTTTCTCCATTTCTAGTGACTTATGGATCACATTCTCCCTAGGGATTTTGAGACAAAGTCTCCCTTTGCTGCCTAGGCTAGAGTGCAGTGGTGTCATCATAGTTCACTGCAACCTCAAACTCCTGGGCTTAAATGATCTTCCCGTCTCATCCTCCCAAGTAGCTGGGACTATAGGTGCGCACCATCACACCTGGCTGATTTTTCTATTTTTATATTTGTAGAGAAGTCCTGGCCTCAAGAGATCCTCCTACATTGGCCTCCCAAAGTGCTAGGATTATAGGTAGAGGTGACCCACCATGACCGGCCAAATTTTTGAACATAAGAAAAATTTTCGAACATAAGAAAAATGGAATCAAACTACTTATTCTTCTACAACTTGTGTCTTACTCTCGATTTTATGGAGCACTTCTGGCTTCCTGTTTGATTGTCTAAATTACCAATCCACCATTGCAGGAAATGAAAATCCTTATTTACTTTTGGGGAAAAAAAAAAAAAAAAAAGCTTGGGAAATAGGTTTGACTCTCTCCAACATAATTGACCAAAAACTTGAGATTCTAAATTTTTAAATGACTTGCCCAAGGTCACAATAGTGAGAGGACCATGACTCAGATGATGTTTTCTAATACTTATTTCCTTGTACTTTTCTCTATGCCAGACATATTCCCATTATACTCTAGCTACTACTTCTTTCAGTTACCTACCTATATGGACAGCCTTAGCACTTGATTTTCTCAATTTTTAAAACTGAGAAAAAATAGTTACCACATATTATGTCTTTATTCCATGTCTTATTTATCTTTTTGTGTATTTATTTACCCAGTTTATACTGTGCACGTATTGCAAGTCTGACAACGTGCAAGGACAATGTCTGGCAATATGCTGGATCCACAATAACTCTAATAAATGTTTGTTGAATCGATATGCTCATAAATATAGGGGAGGTAATGTGACAATGGAGTCATTATTTTAGAGCATTGTTCTGGTTTTATGGATGGTTTTTCCAAATGTATTGATTAGTGTTTGGCCAGGAGGGATATAGGAGTAAAATCACTTAACCTCTCCATTTGGGAAAAGACAGAATATAATATATAATGGGACATTTATTCCTATAGTTCGTATGAGTGATGTAAAAATTAATAAATCAGTAGACCAGATTACGTATTCTGAAATTGTTTTAAATGATGCCAAAGCTATTGGTTGATTTCTTTTTCCTTTTCCTAAAGGGGAAAAATCAGAAATTGTTATTTCCCTTGCTCAGTGAACCATTCTGTCAACGAACTTATGTGCCATGATAGAAGGATTTATTTATTGTCTTTTGCTTTTACTTTCAGTACCTGCCTCGAACTTGTGTGTTCAGAGCTACAGACTCTAAATGTAATATTCATAATAGTGTATCCAATTTTTAAAAACATACTCTCAACTAATGTTTATCCTTTGTAAGATAATATATTTGTAGAAAAAGAATACATCTGATCCCAATTTTTGCCATAAGCCTCTTCTTTGGCTTTCTCTTCCTAGTGAATTTTAACTTCTTTCTTCTAGGCATTTTCCAAGTATGTACTGCTTTAAAAATCAGATTTTGTCTAAATGCAGATTTTCTTTACATTATTTCAGTTTGTTGTTTCCTATTACATTATCTCTTACTTTACCTTTTTTTTATAAATCACACATTTTTTTCCTTCCATAATTTACTTGCCAACACAGCACTACTGAATTCTGTACAAGTTCTTTGTTGTCTTATTGGATATTTCCATTAGTAGTTTCTTTATAAAACAAAACTCAGAAATCAAGAAAGCTCTAAGAAGAAAAATTAAAAACTTTAGTATATGAGTTAGTGTCTTGTACATAATGGTGATGAATTCCTCAGTTAAGGAATGCTATATTTTTAGGGAAAGCTAAAAACAAGGATAATTCATTTGGAAAACACATCTTGATTTTATACTAAATTTAGGCAGTTTTGCATGACTGACCCTGAATTTATCTGGATTTTTATTTATCCATCTCTTTTCACATTCCTTGCAGCAATGCTATTCAAAGTGGGGGGGGGTGTGGTGTGCGTCCCATGATGCATACAAGATGGGTCATTGGCGTGCAGAAGGCAAGCATGAGAATGTCTTTTCATATTTTTATCTTTCATCTCATCCTTTAAATTTTTGTATTTTCCATATATTGAATACCAGAGGAGCACTGCATCTTTGTTCAATAGATTAAAAAAGCCAAATCTCATGAAAACCATCTCACTTGGGTAACCTTCAGAATGAAGGGGCAGTTGTAGAATATCAATAAATTTGGTGAGATTGTTTAAACACTGTAAGAGGTTTTGTGTCTATGTAGGAAGAATGTATTTTTTTTTTTTTTTACTTCAAAAAGCTGTCAGAGAACTCTGAATGACACTTACTGTCAAACTTATCATGCCTCAATTATGTTAACACCTTCTTTTGAAGTTTCCTTTTTAACATAAAAAACACAACTTATTATAAAAGGTCTCCACATAAGCTGGAAGTATTCAAAGGCCCCCAACAGGCTGCTCTTAAGAGAACCGTAGGCAGGAAAAACTTGATATTCAAACTGCGAGCAACTTCGTTTTCACTTTGCTGTGAGAATAAATCATAAGAAAAAGTACTTCTTGGAGGATCTGCAGCCATCATATAAGAATTTTATAGCCTGTGAACCAATCCCCTCAGGCTCCCTGAAAATCACTTCAAAATCTCCAATCACAAGATTCTCTGAGTTCCTCAGGCATGGCGTCGCCATGTTTTAGTAATTCAGTTATAGAGAGTTCACTTATACTTTCTCTGTTTTATACGTTATTCCTGGGCCTTGTTTGTCTGCCTTTCTACTGTTGGCACACTGTTTTCTCTGCTCTTAGACTTCAAGACATCTTCTTGTTAAGAAAGAACTATATCCCACAGATAATCGACAGTCTTTTTAATATGACTATAACCGGGGGTAGCATACAAGGTTGGCAGCCTCATATTTTACTTTGCTTTTCTCTGTAATTTTTTTTTAATTCAACGTTTTAGGGGGGTACAAATCTTTTTGGTTACATGGATTGTTTTTATAACGCTTGAGTCAGGGTTATAAGTGTGTCCCTCACCCAGACAGTGTTCATTGTACCCATTAGGTAGGTTTTCACCCATCTCGTCTTCTCCTCTCTCCCCTGCTCGATTTCAGTTCAGTTTCATTTCCCTCTATGCACATGTGTGCTCATCAATTCCAGTTTAATAGTGAGTACATGTGTTATTTGTTTTTCCACTC
The DNA here is from genome assembly GCA_008750895.1 of Mirza zaza. Lineage (NCBI taxonomy): Eukaryota > Metazoa > Chordata > Mammalia > Primates > Cheirogaleidae > Mirza > Mirza zaza. Next base: position 12,408 of record VSMD01003676.1, read on the forward strand.
TTTAGATACTTCAGTTAGGATAGTGGTCTCCAGTTCCATCCAGATTTTAGCAAAAGGCATTAAGTCACCCTTCTTCATGGCTGAGTATTATTCCATGGTATACATATACCACATTTTATTAATCCACTCATAAACTGATGGGCATTTGGATTTATTACTCATTTTTGTGATTGTGAATTGTGCTACAGTAAATATTCTTTCTGACAAAATGACTTCTTCTCCTTTGGGTAAATACTCAGTAGTGGGATTGCTAGATCAAATTGAAGGTCGACTTTTAGTTCTTTAAGGAATGTCCATGCTGTTTTCCATAGAAGTTGTACTAATTTGCAGTCCCACCAACAGTGTGTAAGCATTCCTTTCCCTCTGCATCCATGACAGCATCTATTGTTTTTGGACTTTTTAATGAAAGCCATTGACTGGGTTAAGGTGATAGCTCATTGTGGTTTTGATTTATATTTCCCTGATGATTAATGCTGTATGTTTAAACTTTCTCTCTTCTCTGAGTCCTCATAGTCAAAAAGCTGAGATTATTGGTTATATTTTGAACTGTATATTTTCTATTAATTTTATTCATTCACATCTATTAATACCAACAAGCTATACTATTTTTACCAATCAATACTGCCTACTTTATGTACTTATTGGCTATACAGTGAATTTGTGTATGTATGTGTTTACCCTTTCTCAAAGTATCCAGTTACACAAGAAGATTTTATGCACTACCTTCCATTTCTTTGCCTTTTCTTCACCCTCGATTATGTTCTTACGTCTGTTTCCTCATTTTGGACCATGTTTATCATAAAAATTTCTTCTCTATGAATCCTCTTTTCAATTTCTATAACAATTCTGGACCTCCTTTGTGATCTGATTGTAGAAAATGCAGATATATTAAATATAAGAAGACATTCCTTAAGCAAAGAATGTCATCCTTCTTGAATATTCCTGGTTTAGATAGCAAATACTGGCATAGAACAGTGTATTATCATATGTAGCTGTGTTTGTGGTACAGATCACACAAATGTACTTTGAGCCTCCTGGTCCAACACTTTACAATAATCTCATTTTGAGTTTGTCATACGTGAATTTATTCTACTCTTCAAATTCAACTAAAAAGGATCAAAGGTCCCAAATCTATCACTTGTAGAATTTTGTGTCTTATCCAACACTTAGTAAAAGTACTTGTGCATGTTTCAAAAGAATTCAATCTTCCAGCACTACAAAAAGTAAGCATTTATAAACCATTTCTCTCTTAGAAGACTCATTTTTTTTCCATGTATGTTAACCCCATTAGCTCCTTGCAATTGCTGAATTATCTTTTCTCTATGTATAATTCAGGTGTTACTCTCACAAAAAAGAAATGGCAAATTATTAGCACAGTCACCCCACTTGCACCTGTTGTAGATACAACAAATACTCTTTCACACTAGCAAAGATAGATCTACAACATGACCTCATTGAAGCTACGACCCACTTATCAGAATGGCATGCAAATTAAAATGTGTTTGCTATCTTTGTCATGACAAAAACACACCTCCTAAAATGCTTGTTAAATTCTAAAGTAGTATTTACATTTGATGGATAAAGATAAACTATAAGGTATATAATATCTATAAGGTATATAATATATACCATATTAAGGATTTTCTTTATTATATATTTTTGAAAATATATTTTATATACTACATGGGCAAACAGAACAGAGGAAGAGTACGGCATCAGCTTTCTCTACTTCTCATAGCTGTCCCTACACTTTATATCATAGACTAGTCTGAATACATGCAGATTTTTAATTTTTTTTCAAATTTTCCAACAGCAATTAGACCAGGAAGTAGGCCACCAGAACTAATTTTCATTTAAATGTATGCAAACACAAGGGGAAACACAAAAGAGTTAGCCCACTATTTGGATCTTTTCTTCTGAGTGGTCTCTTTTCCTACTTGTCTTCTTTCTTCCTCCATGTAGTCATTTAAAAAATAACTTTTAAAAATAATTTGACAATCGGAGATAAGTTTATGGCAACCAATGCTCATCCTCAGTCAATTCTTTTCTCCAGAGTAGGTGTATTTGCCTTAGTTTATGCAGCTAAGAAACTTCAAATGCTGGAACATCTGATGGAAAAGGGTTACTTCAGTGCCAGCCAGGACATGCTTTTATTTCAGCTTTCAGGATAAATTATAAGTTAAAGGAGACTAGAAAAATCCTTTAACTTCTAGTTTTCCCTTTTAGTGAGAGCAGTCATGGGGGAAATGATGATCATTATCCAGCACACACATTTAGATAATGCAAAGGCAGGCAGCAGCTCCTTGCCACGTATTTTGCCTGGGAAAGAAAAATGTGGCGTACCTACTATGCAACACTTTATTCTCTTCTCAAAGAAAAACGTAGGCAATCAAAAACATCTTCACCAGAAATTAAAGAAGCAGGGTCAGACTGCCCCAAAGGCCTTCAGAATGTTTCTGAGGCTTGCAGTGTGCCTGGAATATTTTCCCCCCCAGTTCTTCAAAATGGACAAAGGGGAGAGATTTTATGCGTAAGTCACCTAAGATCCATTATTAAGGGTACAAACAGGCCGGGGATGGTGGCTCACGCCTGTAATCCTAGCACTCTGGGAGGCCAAGGTGGGTGGATTGCTTGAGGTCAGAAGTTCAAAACCAACCTGAGCAAGAACGGGACACTGTCTCTACTAAAAATAGAAAGAAATTAATTGGCCAACTAAAAATATATAGAAAAAATTAGCGGGGCATGGTGGTGCATGCCTGTAGTCCCAGCTACTTGGGAGGCCGAGGCAGCAGGATTGCTTGAGCCCAGGAGTCTGAGGTTGCTGTGAGCTAGGCTGACGCCACGGCACTCATTCTAGCTTGGGCAACAAAGCAAGACTCTGTCTCAAAAAAAAAAAAAAAAGGTACAAACAATCCAAAAGCACAATTTATTCTCACCTACTAAAGATTTTTGGTGGTGTTGTTGCATGTTGTTGTTTAATACAACTTATTATTACTTGGTTGCCTTTGCAACCCAGAAGATGTGCACGTAAGTTCTCATCTGTTTTTGGGAGGCGAATGTTGGAGACCAACACCCTGAAAATATTTCTCTAGTTGGGATTGGTTGGTAGTCTGTATCAGTTATTCTCTTGCTGTTATCCCCAAACTTTGTGGCTTAAAAAAATAATTTATTTTTTCTTATGGCCCAGTGGGTTATGGATTTGAGCAGGGTTCAGATTGGTACCACTAAGCTCTACCAGGTGGTGACTGTGATCACTTAGATATATTCTAATAGAAGCTGGGCGGGGCTGAAAACTCCAATAAGCCAATGTGCGTTTTCTCTACATTCTTCCTAGACATCTCTTTAGCCAGATTTGCATGTTCATCAGGTATATTTTCTGTACTCTCTGTCCTCTATGTGACTGCAGGGGTATAGCCTTTCTTGGACCTTTAATAGCAATTAGGTACTCCTTTTTCTGGCCCCCAACATCAATTTCTTCACTGCAATTCAAGCCCCCGTTAACAATCTTCTCCCTTCTCCTTGAACTTCCTTCCCCACTCCCCACAAGGCCATTAGCACATATTTCAGGATTATGTTATGCAGCAGCCTATTTGTGGTACCAATTTTTCTTTCAATTAACTAATTTTGAGTAACACAACCTCAAATCTTGTTGGCTTATTACAACACAACAATGAATTATTATTTCTTATAAAGCATTGTGTTAGGAATATCAGGCAGGGCTCAGCTGGCTGGTTCTTTGGCTCCACTTGGCATTGGCTGGTGTTCCCTCTATCAGCTGCATCCAGATGATGACTTTACTAGGATGGAGAACCAAGACCCAAGAAGGTTTGATTCACATGCCTGGTTCTTCAGTGATTCTCCGTGTGGGCTCTGCCTCCCTATCTCCCTCTACATCTCATCTTATCATTTAATAGAGCTCAGGTTGCTTTACATCATGGAGGGGCCCCCTCACCAAATGGTAAAGGCTTTAGCTATGAAGCCACTAAAAAGCTACAGTGTCAAAACAGGTCACAAGCCCAGACCTCTTCAAGGGGAGGGAAATATACTCTGGTTGTTTTTTTTTTTTTATTTTTTTGATTTCAGCATATTATAGGGGTACAAATGTTAAGGTTACGTATATTGTCCATGGCCACCCTCCCCGCTAGAGTCAGAGCTTAAAGCGTGACCATCCCCCAAACGTTGCACATCTTACTCATTGTGTTTGTATATACCTATCCCCTCTCCCCCCTCCCACCCACCTGACACCCAATAAATGTTTTTCCTATATGTCCACTAAGGTGTTGATCCATTAATACCAATTTTCTGGTGAGTATATGTGGTGCTTGTTTATCCATTCTTGGGATACTTCACTTAGTAGTATGGGTTCCAGCTCTATCCAGGAAAATACAAGAGGTGTTATATCACCATTGTTTCTTAAAGCTGAATAGTACTCCATGGTATATATATACCTCATTTTATTAATCCATGCATGTATTGATGGGCATTTGGGTTGTTTCCACAACTTTGCAATTGTGAATTGTGCTGCTATAAACATTTGAGTGCAGGTGTCTTTTCCATAAAGTGACTTTTGATCTTTTGGGTAGATGTCCAGTAGTGGAACTGCTGGATCAAATGGTAGATCTACTTGTATCGCTTTAAGGTATCTCCATATTGCTTTCCACAGAGGTTGAACTAGTTTGCAGTCCCACCAGCAGTGTAGGAGTGTTCCTATCTCTCCACATCTACACTAAAATTTCTTGTTTGGGGACTTTTTGATAAAGGCTATTCTCACTGGAGTTAAGTGATATCTCATTGTGGTTTTGATTTGCATTTCCTGATGATTAGAGATGTTGAGCAGTTTTTCATATGTTTGTTGGCCATTATTCTGTCTTCTTTTGAGAAGTTTCTGTTCACGTCCTTTGTCTATTTTGTGATAGGGTTGTTTGATTTTTTTTCTTGCTGATTTTCCTGAGTTCTAAATAGATTCTAGTTATCAGCCCTTTATCGGATGTGTAGCTTGCAAAAATTTTCTCCCATTCTGTGGGTTGTCTATTTGCTCTCATGACAGTTTCTTTGGCTGTGCAGAAGCTTTTTAATTTGATCAGGTCCCATTTATTTATTTTTGTTGTTGCTGTGATTGCCTCTGGGGTCTTCTTCATAAATTCTTTGCCTAGGCCAATGTCTAGAAGAGTATTTCCAACATTTTCCTCTAGAATTCTAATAGTTTCACATCTAAGGTTCAAGTCTGTTACCCAACGTGAGTTGATTTTTGTGAGAGGTGAAAGGTGTGGGTCCTGTTTCAGTCTTCTACATGTGGCTATCCAGTTTTCCCAGCACCATTTATGGAATAAGGATTCTTTCCCCCAGTGTATATTTTTGTCTGCTTTGTTGAAGATTAGTTGGCTATATGAGGATGGTTTTATATCTGGGTTCTCTTTTCTGTTCCACTGGTCAATGTCCATGTTCTTGTGCCAGTCCCAAGCTGTTTTAATTACTACAGCCTTGTAATATAGCTTGAAATCTGGTAAATTGATACCTCCTATTTTGTTTTTATTGCCTAGGATTGATTTTGCTATACGGGGTCTTCTCTGGTTCCATACAAAGCATAAAACTATTTTTTCTATATCTGTGAAAAATGATGATGGTATTTTAATAGGGATTGCGTTTTTTGTGTAGGCCACTTTGGGTAGTATAGACATTTTAACAATGTTGATTCTGCCGACCCATGAGCATGGTATATTCTTCGACCTGTTTACATCCTCTGCTATTTCTTTCTTCAGTGTTTCATACTTCTCCCTGCAGAGGTCTTTTATCTCCTTAGTTAAATATATTCCTAGGTACTTTATTTTCTTTGTTGCTATTTTGAAGGGAACTGAGTCTTTGATTTGGTTCTTACTTGTACTGTTGTTGGCATATATGAATGCCTCTGATTTCTGTGTATTGATTTTGTATCCTGAGACTTTACCAAATTCATTTATCAGTTCAAGGAATTCAAGGAATGTCTTGGTTGGATTCTTGGGGTTTTCTAGGTATAATATCATGTCATCAGCGAAGAGTGAGAGTTTAAGCTCTTCTGCCCCCATGTGGATGTCCTTAATTCCGCTCTCTTGTCTGATTGCTGTAGCAAGGACTTCTAGCACTATGTTAAATAGAAGTGGAGATAGTGGGCAATCTTGTCTTGTTCCAGTTCTAAGTGGGAATGCTTTCAATTTTTCCCCATTCAGTATGATATTGGCTCTGGGTTTGTCATACATGGCTTGTATCATTTTTAGGTAAGCCACGTCTATGCCTATTTTGTTGAGCGTTCTTATCAAAAAAGGGTGTTGAATTTTGTCAAATGCTTTTTCTACATCTATTGAGAGGATCATATGGTCTTTGTTTTTGCTTCTGTTTATATGGTGAATTACATTTATAGATTTGCATATATTGAACCATCCCTGTATCCCTGGGATGAAGTCCACTTGGTTGTGATGGATTATTTTCTTGGCAAGCACCTGGATTCGATTGGCTAGAATTTTGTTGAGAATTTTTGCATCTATATTCATAAGGGATATTGGTCTGTAGTTTTGTTTTTTTGTTGCATCCTTTCTTGGTTTTAGTATCAGGGTTATGTTCGCTTCATAAAATGTGTTGGGGAGGTTTCCATCCTTCTTGATGTTGTGGAATAATTTCTGCAGGATAGGCACCAGTTCTTCCTCATAGGTGTGGTAAAATATGGGTGTGAAGCCATCTGGTCCAGGACTTTTCTTTTTAGGAAGGTTTTTTATTGCTGTTTGAATTTCAGTACTTGATATTGGTCTATTCAGGAATTCCATTTCTTCCTGGTTGAGCCTAGGGAGGCTGTGTGTTTCTAAGAAATTGTCCGTTTCCTCCACATTTTCCAGTTTGTGTGCATAGAGGTTTTTGTAGTATTCATAAATTATATCTTGTATCTCTGTAGCATCAGTCGTAATTTCTCCTTTATTGTTCCTGATGGAGCTTATTAGAGATTTTTCTTTTCTGCTTTTCATTAGTCTAGCCAAAGGTGTTTTAATTTTGTTTATTTTTTCAAAGAATCAACTTTTTGTTTTATTAACCTTCCGTATGGTTTCCCTGTTGTCAGTTTCATTTAGTTCTGATTTGATCTTAATGATTTCACTTCTTCTGCTGGGTTTGGGGTCGGTCTGTTCTTCTTTTTCCAGCTCTTTGAGACGATTCATTAGGTTGTCTATTTGTGATATTTTCGACTTTTGGATATAGGCATTTATGGAAATAAACTTTCCTCTCAGGACTGCTTTAGCTGTGTCCCACAGGTTTTGGTAACTTGCGTCTCCTTTGTCATTTAGTTCAAAGAATCTTTTGATTTCCATCTTGATTTCCTCATTTATGAAGTGATCATTCAGCAAAAGGTTGTTTAGTTTCTATGACTTTGTGTAGAAATGAGAACTCCTGTTAGGATTGATTTCTACATTTATTCCATTGTGGTCTGAAAATATACATAGTATAATTTCTATTTTTTAAAATTGTTTGAGACATACTTTGTACCCTAGGATATGGTCAATCTTAGAGAATGACACATGAGCTGATGAGAAGAATGTATATTCAGTGGTTTTGGGCAGAATGTCCTGTAAATGTCAGTCAGGACCATTTGTTCTAGAGTTCTGTTTAAGTCCATTATTTCTTTGTTGATTTTCTGTTTGGAGGATCTGTCCTGTGCTGTCAGTGGGGTGTTAAAGTCTCCGACTATTATGGTGTTGTTGTTTACCCATTTGTTTAGATCAAGTAGAGTTTGCTTTATGAATCTGGGTGCACCAAGGTTAGGTACATATATATTTAGAATTGTTATGTCTTCTTGTTGAATCCTACCCTTCACTCTTCATTATACAGTGATCTTCTTTGTCTTTTATTACTTTTGTTGATTTAAAAACTAAGTTATCTGTAATCAGCACTGCCACACCAGCTTTCTTTTGGTTTCTGTTTGCTTGAAATATTGTTCTCTATCCCTTTACCTTTAGTCTAACTGCATCCTTGCAGGTTAGATGTGTTTCCTGAAGGCAACAGATACTTGGCTTATGTTTTTTTATCCATTCAGCCAGCCTATGTCTCTTGAGTGGGGAGTTCATGCCATTCACATTATTGAGATAACTGATAGGTGGGGCAGATTTCTGTTCATTATGTTGGGTTGAACTTTGTTGCTTTGTTTTCTCTCTTGAGCCATTGTGGTGTCTGGGCTTTGATCTTTAGCTTTGAGTAGATTTACATTCATGAGTGTTTATTGTGCTGACCCGTGGGTAACACTGTTTTGAGTACTTCTCGAAGGGCTGGTCTTGTCTTGGTGAATTCCCTCAGTCTTTCCTTATGTGAGAATGTCTTGATTTCTCCTTCATATACAAAACTTAGCTTTGCAGGGAATAAGATTCTAGGCTGGGCACTATTCTGTTTCAGAAGAGTGAGAATGGGGCCCCAGTCTTTCCTGGCTTGTAAAGTTTTAGTAGAGAAGTCTGGTGTTATTTGGATTGGCTTTCCTTTGTATGTTACTTGCTTCTTTCATCTTACAGCTCGTAGAAGGGCCTCTTTAGTTGATATTTTAGTCAGTCTGAAGACTGCATGTCATGAAGTCTTTCTGTTTGCAGTGAATCCCCCAGGGGTCATTTGCACTTCTTGAACTTGTATCTGGAGATTTTTTAGCAAGGCCTGGGAAATTTTCCTCTATTATAATCTTCAAATAGCTTGTCCAAACCTTTTAACCCTCACATTAGGTTTCTTCACATAATACTACATCTCTTGTAGGCTTTGCTCTTTTCTCTTGTTTCTCTGCTCTATCTCTGTGACTGATTTATTTAATTGGAAGGTGTTATCTTCAATCTCTGAGATTCTTTCTTCTCTTTGATCTACCCTGTTCTTGAGGCTTTCCACTGTGTTTTGTAGTTCCCTGAAATGATTCTTCATTTCCAGGAGTTCGGTTAGACTTTTCTTCATTGTTTCAATTCTTTATTTAATTTTTGTTCCAGGTCCTGGAATCTCTTTGCGTTTTCTTTGTGTTGGTTATCCAGCTGTTCTTGCAAGTCGTTGCATTTTCTTACGATCCACATTCAAAATTCCTCTTCTGTCATTTTAGTGGTCTGTTTTTGGTTCATGTCCATTTCTAAGGGGCTGGTGCTCCTCTTTGGGGGTGTGCTTTCTGTTTGGTTCTTCATATTTCCAGAGTTCCTTCACTGATTTCTTCCCATCTGGATCAGTTGTTGCTTCTTGCCTTTAGGTTTTTGTTTGGATAATGACATGCCCTGTTTAGTCTCTGAGCCAGTAGGTGGTGTTTGTGGGTGAGATTCGACCACACCCTGTATGATGAGTCAGTAGGTGCCATGAATAGGGTGTGTAGAATGTCCCTCCTGTCAGTAGGTGGCGCTTGCTCAGAGGAACAGGCTACGCTGTTGTTTTTGGGTCTTGTATCCAGTTCTTGTTCCTCTGGAGAGGCACTCTGGTGCCTCAGGTGGTGGGTGGGGCCCTGGGACTTGATACTCTGTTTCTTGATAAGAACAGAGGGAGGCATGTGTATGTAGGGGAGGGAGGAATTTTTAATAGTCATATTCAGTATCTACCAACCACAAGATCTAATCTGTATTGTAAATTTCAGGTAAAAGGCTCTAATTCTGTCACTCTTCAACAGAGGGACTCAATAACTGTTAATATAGCCTATCAAAGAAAGTGAATATTTTTGAGAACCAAGAGGACTGCTCAACATAGCACATTTTCTAGCATCTGAATATTGCCATAAGTTCGAGTTTCCAGAAATTATTTTAGCATATATGTGTGTGTGTGTATATCTCTATATATATGTCTGCATATGTGTATGTGTGTATGGATTTCCATCAATGTGTACTGGTTAGAAGAATATCATCCTATTTTATAATCCCATTTCTTACAAAACGATTTGGCTCTTACTGGCTTCTAAGGCAGTCTGATTTAAAGCCAAATTGTCCTAGTTTCAAAAATAACTTTCAACTCTATGTCAGGAATTCTTTTACTTAACTGCTAGTCACCAACTCAAATTCTTGGAATATTCCCATTATTCCTGCAGTATTCCACAGTACCATTAATACTAGAATTCTATTGGAGTTTTAAGGGTAAAAGAGCTGAGAGAGAATTTTGGCAATTACACTCCAGTTTTACTGATGCTACAAGAAAACCTGTTATTTGCTTCCTGAAGAAATTCCTCACTAACCCTGCCTCACTCTTAAGCCCTAACCTCTAGATACATTGCCAACAGACATAGTTTCTCTTCACAGAAATTTTACTCTTTCTTTTTTCTCAGATTTCCCACCTAGTGACTCTGTAAACTCAAAGTCCTGCTACTTTTTAATGGATTAATTTCTTCCTCTTATCTTTTTGCATCTGTGTTTGTCAAGGATATCTTGATGTGGTAAGGAACATGTAACATAAAATTTGCCATCTGAACCATTTTTAAGTGCGCAGTTTAGTAGTGTGTGAAGCGTATGCACATTTTATGCAATAGCTGTCCAGAACTTTTCCATCTTGCAAAACTGAAATTGTATACCCATTAAATGAAAGTTCTCCATTTTCCCCTCTCCTCAGACTGGAAACCATCACTCTCCTTTCTGTTTCTATGAATTTGACTACTCTGGGCACCTCACAACCAGAAATGTATAAAAACGTATACATATCATGACCAAGTTGGGTTTAACCCCAGGAATATAAGCTTGGTTTAATATTAGAAAATAAAGCTGTATATTTAATTTAATTAATATATTAAAGAAGAAAAATGAACAATCATAGAATAAATGCAGAAAAATCATTTGAAAAACTCAATATCATTTCATAATATTTTAAAATAAATCTCAGAATACTGAGAATAAAGAGACTTCTAATTTCTGATTTCTGTTCAAAGATTTCTTTCTTTAAAAAGTACAGCATGCTTGAAGCTCTTACTTGAAGGGGGAGGGGGCGCATGGGCAATATATGTAGCCTTAACACTTTTACCCCCATAAGACGCTAAAATAAAAGCATTAATTAATTAATTAATTGATTAAAAATAAAAAATAAAAAGTACAGCAAATACTAGATTCAACGGTGAAATATTGAAAGTATTCCTTTTAAGATCAGAAACAAGATAGGAATATTCACTATCATTTCTATTTAACAAGTAACTAGAGGTCCTTATCAGTGCAACAGGCAAGAAAAAATAAATAAAAGGTGTAATGGTTAAAAAGGAAAAAGCAAAACTTGGGTTATTTGTAGATTGATATAATTGGCTCTGAAGAAAAGCCAAGAGCATCTAAAGTAAATATTAAAAATAGGCTGGGTGCGGTGGCTCACGCCTGTAATCCCAGCACTCTGGGAGGCTGAAGCGGGAGGATTGCTTGAGCTCAGGAGTTTGAGACCAGCCTGAGCAAGAGCAAGATCCTGTCTCTACTAGAAATAGAAAAATTAGCCATGTGCCTGCAGTCCCAGCTACTCCAGAGGCTGTAGCAAGAGGATCGCTTGAGCCCAGGAGTTTGAGGTTGCAGTGAGCTTTGATGATGCCACCGCACTCCACCCAGGGTGACAGAGCAAGACTCTGTCCCCAAAAAATAAAAATTAAAAAAAGAGAGAATTTTGCAAATTTCTGGTTGTAAATCACTACAAAATTTAATCACTTTTTTGTAATTGAAGTAAATTCTGTCATACGCTACAACATGTATGTAACTTGAGGACATTATGCTAAGTGAAATATGCCAACTATACACACACACACACACAAGGTAAAATATTTTCTTTTCATCTTTCCTAAAAGAAATTCCATATCAATTAGGTGTCAGTTTCTATTTCTTTCCCCATTCCCATCCTCAGCTCTCAGTAACACTAATCTATTCTCTCTAGAAATAGATTTGCCCAACCTAGAAATTTTATATAAATGGAATCATACAATATGTGGTCTTTTGTGACTGACTTTATTCACCTAGCATAAAGTTTTTGAGGTTTATCCATGTTGTAGCATAACGGAGTACTTTATTCCTTTTTATTTCTAAACAGTATTCCATGGTGTGAATACACAGCAATTTGTTTATTCATTCATCATTTGATGGACATCTGGGTTGTATATACTTTTTAGCTATTATGAATAATGCTACTATAAACATTCATGTATAAGTATTTGCATGGGCATGTTTTCTTTTCTTTTGGATCTACAAGTATTCCTAGCAGTATAATTGCTAAGTCATGTAGTAATTCTGTGTTAAACTTTTTGAAGAATTA
>VSMD01003677.1:0-30608 GCA_008750895.1 Mirza zaza
GGATATAAAAAGCTCTCGTCAGTAACAGAACCACATCGGAGCCTATTCTCCTAGATTAATTTCAGAAATGCATTTTGTGGGTCAGGGTGTGGGCGTGGGCAGGGAAGAAGGAACGTGGAATGTGCTGTTATGCGAGGTAAAAGCCACGTTCCCCTTCCTCCCTTTGGTGTTACTGTATGCTTCTATGACTTTTTAGTACAGAAATTAAACCTCAAATATTTTTGTACCCATTACTAAGCAAGTTGTCTTAGACATAGTGGGAGATGAACAGACAATTGTCTATGCATTAGCATACATTTATTTCACTCTAAGAACACTTTCTGATGATGACATGATTTTGTAATAGATACATTATTTGTGAAATGGAAATGAGTTTGTAACAAAGATGGCCTTTAGGCACGTCAACAAATACACACCAAGAGTCTGCTATCCACTCAGTATTCTAATTCATAATTTTAAAAAGCTACCAGGTGTTTTAAGGACTTAAAAATTTAGAGCTCTTGTTAATTTTGAAAGGGGCCATTATATGCACCATATTATTTCTAAGGTAATTTCTAAGAATTATAACTTACTTAAGAGTTTCTTTTCTTTATTAAATAGGTATGATGATACTAATCAGATTATGGATAAAGACTATCCCAGACTAATAGAAGAGGACTTCCCAGGCATTGGTGATAAAGTGGATGCTGTCTATGAGAAAAATGGTAACTAGTTACATTGCGTTGACCTTAAAGAAGAGCTTCTAAAGCCCCTCAAAACTCTTTCCTGCACAAAGGATTTTCATACAGGGCTTAGATGTGCTAATAAACGTATGACGGTTAAGGAATTAATCATTCCTATGTGACTACTTATACAAACAGCAAAACAAAAAAGAAACCAACCCCACCCCCATGCTTAGAGTAAATGAGAATTTTACTTAATGATTGCTAATTCTATAAATAAGAAATGAGAAACTTTAAATATTACCTTAAATTATGCTTAAATATGGCAAGATGCAAAGGGTATTGCCAGAATTCAAAATAGGGGTAAAGTGGGGAGTGTTACATGTATAAAGTCTCATAACTATATAATGATTTTTTGCTCTAATTATGAGAAGGTATGTTATCCCTCACTTACAACAAATAACTAATATCAATAATTCAAGCATTAAAACTGGAACTCATAGCAAGACAATTAAGTCTAGGCGACACTTTAGGAGAGCTGAGAACATTTATATCATTAAAAAAATTAAAGCAACAAATACAGTAAACATTAATAGGGTTTAAAAAGAAAAAATATTGAAATATTTAAAAAATGTGGGATCTAGGAGATTGGACCTTTAATATTAGCCGGAGCAAAACCTTATTATTTTCACACTGAAATGTTCTTTATGGTCTTTTTCTTGTAGGCTATATCTATTTTTTCAGTGGACCCATACAGTTTGAATACAGCATCTGGAGCAACCGTATTGTTCGAGTCATGCCAACAAATTCCCTACTGTGGTGTTAAGTGTCTTCTAAAAATTATTATTTAAATCCTGAAAAGCATCTGAGATAATACTTCCAGGAGTAAGGGGGAGGAGAGATATCAGGGGAAAGCTTAGTTCTGTGAACAAGCTTCAGTAAGTTATCTTTGACTATGTAGTATCTATATAACTATACGTGGCTGGAACCACACCGAAGAAGTTTAAAACAATGAAACTGAGGATCTCTAAGGAAGCACCTGATTCTTGTGTACTTTGCAGAAGCAGTGGTTGATACTATTCCCTGCACCAAAAATAAGACATGTGGGCTGTCAATGAGAGTTAGCTTAATTTTAAAATATATTTATAAAGAAACTTTACAAAGGCATAAAAGTAAATCGCATTTATATAACGAATGAATCATCCTTTCTAAAAAGTATAAAATTGTGTGAAAATTGAATGTAGGGGAGCATAAGGTAGCCATATGGAAAATAGATAAATGAAAGGGAAATGTCTGTAATAAATAGATTGTGGACAACTTTCCATTTGTGTTTTGCACTGAGAATAGTCAGATATACATGTCCTTTTTCACACAGACACTAGGAAAATAAGTCACTAAAGATAGGAGGCAAAGACTAATGGTAAGGATAATAGATGTGGCCTTTGGATTCTGTTTAATTTTTACTTTTGGCAATGACTCAAAGGCTGCCCTCAAATAAAACAAATATTTCTTTGCATATTTATAGAAAATAGAGACAAACTCTCTCTTTTTATTAAAACATTTTGGGTTTTTAAAAGTCACATAGTACAAAATTAAAATTATTATCAAAATAATCTAAGGCTATGGCATTACTTTTTCATAAATCATTTGATTATTGAAGACTAAAAGTGGTGTCCTAACCCTATTTTATCTAGCTAATTATTTTAATTGTCCAGTTTACCTTGGATATATAGGCTATTTTCTAAAGACTTGTATAACATGGAATAAAATATATCTTATGAATTGGAAGAACATATGTTAAAGCAGAAACATCTGAAATAAAAAAAGTGGTCTACCAGATTTTGATCTCTTGAGATATAGGAACGGGCCTTTTTCCTCTTTTCTTTCTTTCTTTCTTTTTTTTTTTTTTAAACAAACAAACAAAAAAAAAAAACCCTCAGCATTTTTCCCAGTGCCTGATATTTGGAAAGGCACTTATTGAGTGGCTATCAAGGGAAGGACTATAGTGCTGAGAGATCATGTTCAAAAAAACTCAGGCAAAGAAAATGAAGTGTGTATTTGCAAAACGTATTGGGAAGTGCTCATGTTGTTTTTAATAAAAATGATATTTTCAACAGACATTGTTATATGGTATACTTTGTCTTTAGGTATAATTTTAAGCTTTTCTCAAGACCAAGAGTGTCCATTGCCAGTATTTCTTGATGAATGTAGTTCTCTCACTGTTTGGGTTTTTGTTTGTTTTTGTAAGAAGACTGCATTCAGAACTTAGAATTCGTTGCACCAGGTTTTGTTAACAGAAGTTCCAGCAGAGTTTGGTCAGCCCTGGTGCAGATGAGACCCTCTCCCTGGGCTAGCTTCCTAAGGTGGGACCCACACATTTCTCAGAATCTTCCCTGTTGAGAGTGTGTGAAAAGAGCTATACATTTGGAGTCAGGAAGATTGAATTCTAATCCTTGCTCTGCTGTGAACTCTGCCGTGTCACTTTGGGCAGGCCATTTAATCTCTTTGGGCCTTGCTGTCCTCATTTATGAAATGAAAGGGTTGGTAGCTTGGGTAAAGTTGGGGAAATCTGGGAGAGGCAGGGAACTCTAATGAGGAAGCCAAACATTACCTAGAAACTCCAGGGTTCCCTGGGCTTAAGAAATTTAGGTCCCTTCTGTTTTCCTAAACCCTGCCCATTCCCAGATATTTAATAAACTTTAAATGTCTCAGGAATTTGAAGCTACACTCCACTCCAGCCTGGGCAACAGAGTGAGACCCTGTCTCTGGGGGAAAAAAGAAAAAGAAACAAAGAAAGAAAGAATGAATGAATGAAAGAAAAGAAACCTGGTGTTCGAACAAGGGGGATTGTTCTGGGGAAAATATGGGGAGGGAGTGGACCCGGTGGGGGGGATGGGGGAGGGGCTCAGGAGTGTGGTTCAAGAAAGGCTTCAAGGAAAGAGACACCTGAGACAATGTTAAAAATGAGAAGTTAACTGGGCCAGTGAAGGGAGTTGGGGAAAGGGCTCCAGACCTACTCTTCCAGACTGGAATGGATTTCTTGGAGACTAGTAGGGAGTTACAGGGTGCTTTATGATGATTTTGGCAGAGTGTGGATTGGGTAAACTGTGGCAAAGAACCCCTTAGATACCACCATATTTCTCTTGTCCTTCAAGTAAGTCATGATGCCAAATATAAACCAATGGATCTCTCTCTCTCTCTCTCTCTCTCTCTGATAAACAAGAGGGGAAGAAAGCTTATTGACTTTTAAAGCCTATGAGCTAAGAAAAATCGCATGAATAGCATGGTCATTCTAGAGAGTGGCATGTGAATGTCTATTTCTTGGTAATTAAGTCAGTTGATATGAACATTAACTTTTTTAGCCTATGGATGTCAATACTACTCTGAAACAAAGTGGTCACCTATCTCTGCAGAGCACTGGGGTGGCCCTTGCCTGGAGCCAGTGAACTGTGCTAGTGTGGTAAAAGGCCACACACTGCCCCTGGCCCTAGTCTCAGCAGAAGACCTACTTCTCAGGGAAACTCCAGGTCGGTGGTATCTAACTCTGGTTTGTGCAGGAAAGGTTACTTTAGCGCAGTACCTCCCAAAGTGTGCTTTGTAGATCAGCAGCAGCAGCAGCAGCAGCAGCAGGAGGACCTGGGAACTTACTAGAAATGCACATCGTGTGCACCCCTGACCTACTGAGTAAGAAACTCTGGTATGGGATCAGCAATTTGATTTTAGCAACCCTTTTATGACCTTCAGTTCCCATAGTCCTTTAGGAAACATCTGAGGAAGTGCTCCTTGTAACACGCTTCTGAGAGAGATTTTATAGGTGTCTCTGGGGACTTCCTGGTAGGATTTTGAGCAACACAGTAGTCTACACCTCCTTCCATAAGACTCATGGTGCACACTAGCATATTAAAGTCTGCATGTAGTTCTGTGGCAAAGAAAGCAAGGTTTTCTAGACACATCTGAATGTGGAACATCATTTACATTTTTTTCTTTCTTTTTTAAAAAAAGATGTTGAACTTGATTTCAGAAGCATTTTCCCTACGTGTTAGCACTTGCTTGTATCGTGTCTCTCTCTCTCTCTCCTATTAACAGATAGATAAATAGACAGATAGAGATATATAAAGATATATAGTCAAGATCATTTCCTAATTTCCATATCTGCCCCAGTCTCAATTCAAATTCCCAATCTAATCAATGTTCTTCACACTGTGGCCAGACCATCAAATTCAACTTATACCAAATGTCTATTTGGAGCTTACCCCTGTGGGTAGGAGCAGTATTTAAAGGGAGCTTGTAGCCGGACACACTGGCTCACATTTGTAATATCAGAGACTCAGGAGATTAATTTGGGAGGATCGCTTGAGGCCAGGAGTTCAAGACCAGTTTAAGCAACGTAGTGAGCTCCTATCTCTAAAAAAGAAGAAGAAGAAGAAAGAAAAATTAACCGGGTGTGTGGCATTCAGCTGTAGTCCTAGCTACTGGTGAGGCTGAGGCAGGAGGATCGCTTGAACCCAGGAGTTTGAAGCTGTGCTAAGCTATAGTCATGCCACTGAACTTCAGCCTGGTGACAGAATGAAACCCTGTTCTAAAATTTTTTTTTTTTTAAACGAGAGCTCATTTATGAGTTGAGCAGATGGTCCTAATAGGATCTTCTTTGAAATAGGTTACAGGTAAATTATAGATAGCCTAGTTGCACAGAGATTCAGAAATGGAATAAGGAGACTAAATGAATGTTCTGTGAGAAGTAATACTGTAACTGGCTCCAAGATCAAATATGCTTTTTTTGAATCCTCTCCCTTAACTAACTAATTGACCTTTTGAGTTGTTTCCCAGAAATAGTGACTCTTCTACAAGACACAGGAGTTGCGATTCTGAAGAATCCCTGGACAGACCTCCTGATGGCTTGCCATCCCCACAACCTGGCCCCCAATGCAGGTAGCACCTTGTTGGTTACACTGTGACTTGCCCCAAAGCACGTGGCCCTCCTTTCAGGCTTATGATCTCTGTTCACTGGGAGACAGATTTGAGGCAACTTCTCCCATTCTTCTCACAAGACATCTTTCACATTAAAAATTCCTTTCTTCCTTGTCAATCCTCGTTGTCTCAATAACTGGATCTTTGTGTGGTAGGCAACTGGACCTGGACAAAACTCGCTTGTGGTTTTGATAACATAGCCACAAATTAGAGTGCATTTGCCCAGGGCTAATGTACTAAGCATATGCAATGCCCTCAAATTGAATCGAAGCTAGTAATGGCCTCTCCATCAGATAATGAGGGTAAAAAGCTTGAGCAACCCCTCAAACTTAGCCCAAATGTATTTGAAATAGGAGAAATTGACAAGATCTTACACTGGTGTAACAAATTTTGCCTTTGGAATTATCCTAGGAGAACTTTCGTGTTAAATTAAAATTAGGGTTCTGGATTTCCACATCCTCATGTCAGAATAAAAACACCAAAATATACACAGCAGACCTTGCAGAAAGATAGCGACCATGTCAAGCTACCAACTTAAGCCCAGTCACAAAAAATACCTTAATTTTAAGGACTCATCACGAAGCTGTGAGATTTACAACATTTCCACTAGGTGGCAGCAGCAACACCCTTTAAAAAATATTGAACGTTCCAATAATTTGAATAAGTCACAAATTCAGTGCATTGGTCTCTAATGTAGGCATGAGGAATCTGGCCAGATCATTGACTGTTTAACTCCTGATTTTATGTTATTGACTTTCAAACAGCTTGCTTTAGGTTTCTTTGTCACGTATGTGTCCTCATCACTGATCACAGGGGGTGTTAGGGTGGTGTGTCACATCAAGCCACCAAGACCTGTGGCATGCAGCCCTTGGAGCTGGGGCTTGTGAGTCGCTGGCCTCTGGGTGACAGACTCCACTATGAACCACAAAATGTGCAATCTACACAAGGAACAGACTCAGTGCTCCAAAAAGAAACCAAACTAGCATTGTTCTGGCAGCAGGAGGGAAGAAAACCCAAGCTAATAAACATAATAAATCTTGTTTCCATAATTAAAAAGGAATGCCAAGTTTAGAGGAAGAGGATGTTTAAGGTTTCCAAACTTCTTTCTCACATGGTTTAGTTTTTCTAATATTTTGGACTTTCATAACTGCCTGCTACTTTGGAGGGAATGAAATGCTGACTTAGGATTCCCTGTGTTTGTTCAACCTCGATGCTCACAAGGCATTTGAATTGAACTGCAGCTAATAACGATCTCTGAAAAACCAAAAATGTGCTGAGTTTACAGCAACAGATGGCCATTTTTGTAAGAGTGTATCGCGATGTCTTTCTTGACCTAAGTTTTCAAAACCGTGCCCTAAAATTAGGTTCTGTAAGAAGGGAAATTTCTCTTCCATATATGAAGAGGTAGCCTGAACAGGTCAAATTCCATTGCATAAATGCTATCTCAGTTACACACACAGAGTATATTCAAAATTCATCCTAAACCACTCTTGAATATTAATCATTCAATAATGTCACCACACATCAACTAGGCAAGAAACAATTAGAAGTACCTGACACCCGGAGAATTTCGAGTCTCTTCAATCTAGGTTGCAATGGGACTGACTTATGTTATTTGAATCCACCTGTTCTGTCTTACAGTTCTTTGTAAGTGAAGAAGATATTGCTGCTTCCATTTTCATAGCTTTATGCTGGATGAAAGGGCCTTGTCCCAGAATTCTTAACTGTGTCTTCATCTCCTGCACCAAAAAGATTTAAAATTAGCAATTAAGCAGATTTTGGGGGGTTCGATTTTTACACGATACATATACCAGTTGCCTTCCTTTTCTTGACAAGCTTCTCTTTCCTTTAATAGACCGGGCACCAAAAGATAGCACAGTACCAGTTACAAGCAGAGTAGTTCCTGTGATCCTTCCAATTTGTTCTGAAAAGGAGTGCTGTGTTCTGTGGTTAAGGGCCTGGCCTTTCTGGGTTGTATACTTTAGCTGGCCTGTGCCTTCGCTCAGTAAGTGTCCAGTGCCTCGTGGCTTTGCTTTCAAAACAATGCAATAAAAAAGGAATTCCTTGAGCTGTAAGTGCTTCTGAGCACATGAGGGGCAGTGTGTGTGCTTGTGCTGGCTCAATTTCTGGCAAACTCCAGTCTGGATCATTTTTGAGCTAAGATATAGCAACAACTATGCCTCCAGCCAAGTCCACTTTTCTGAATGCACTTACCAGGGTTTGCCCCTTAGTAAATATCTCCTAAGTAGTTGTGGTCCCAATGTCATAGGAAACATCTAGATTGCTTTAAGATTTGAAGCATATGGATTCCCTGTGAATTGGTTCCCATTTCATAGGAAACACCTAAATTGTTTTATGGTTTGAATAACAGCAAGATAAAATTAGACCAAGGAAGCAGGGTAATTAGGAAGTGAAATAATGGACAATACTTTGCAGTAGTATTAATAGAAGTAGAGTACTTGGCAACAAAAAAAACCCAGTACCCAGGAGCTGGGTGCAGGGGTTCATGCCTGTAATCCCAGCACTTTGGAAGACCAAGGCGGAAGAATCGCTTGAGGCCAGGAGTTTGAAACCAGCCCAGGCAATAGTGAGACCCTGTCTCTACAAAAAATAGAAAAATTAGCTGGGTGTGGTGGTATGTGCCTGTAGTCCCAGATACTTGGGAAGCTGAGGCAGGAGGATCACTTGAACCCAGGAGTTGTAGGTTGCTGTGAGCTATGATCCCACCACTGTCATGCTCAGGCAACAGAATGAGAACCTGTCTCAAAAAAAAAAAACAAAACAATCACCCAGGAATTATATGGTATTAACTGGAATAGAAATTAAGAGCTTGGACCTATTTTACTAGAATTGTCTTATACTTTCTGTATGTCTAATGCACTTCTTCTTAGTATTTACATTTTTTTTTGTATTTTTAGAAGTAGGTTTATTTATTTATTCCAGCATATTATGGGGGTATACATTTAAATTTGAAACATTTCCTAAAATCTTCAATGTCACAAATTTGGAGACTAGGAGGATATTGTACGTCCTGTGTTTGCATAAGACACAAAAAAAGTTAGAGAATGGATTAGATCATCTGATTTTATTACAATTCCTTCATTTTCCAAAGAGGAGGCTGGGGCCGAGAGAGAGAAAATGATCTCTGCAAGATCAGGAAGACTGGACCCTAAAACTCACCCCACTTTTCCCCTTCCAGCTTTTTAATTTGCCCTTCTCTCTTCCACAGGCCAGGACATTATGTGTTTAGACATCCGTTATTTATCAGGGGCATGAAATTTAATTCTACTATGAGGATATCACTAATCTGATTGCACCCAGGCCCCCAAGTCAAGGGAAGCGATAATATATTATCTGGAGTCATGGTCAGGCCCACCCAGGTTCTCAGTCTTTGCTGGCCGTCTTCTCCCCACTGCTGAGGCCACTTGTCCTTGAGTGACTTTGCTCAGGAGAGACAGAGGGAGGTCTGGCTCAACCATCTGAGTCCCAGCAAAGAATCTTCTTTGCCACAACTTTAACTTTGCATCCAGTTGTGAAAACTTGGTTTCTGTGTTTTTCCCAAGATTGAGTCCCCACTTTTCCTACACTAGGGCAGACTAGACCTCTCCTTTATTCTCTTTGCCAGAGTTGCTGCTTTTTAATACTCTGTGCCCAGCAGATACTCTTTTTTCTTTTTCTTTTTTTAAAGAGACAGGGGTCTCACTATGTTGCCCAGGCTGGAGTGCAGTGGCTATTCACAGGTGTGATCATCATTGTGCACTGTAGCCTCAAACGCCTAGGTTCAAGCCATTTTCCACCTCAGAAAAAGGCATGGATGGGTACGGACAAGCCAACCTGCAGGTCCAGCCACACCCCCTGTACCCAGTAGCCCCTTGGCCACTACTGGATTCATGGCCTACAGCAGTCCTGTCCAACAGAAATATAGCATAAATCACATATGTAATTTTAAGTTTTCTAGTGACCACATTAAAAACAGTAAAAAAGAAACAGATAAAACAGGGAAAATGAACTAATAATTTATTTCATTTAACTCAATATATCCCAAATATTATCATTTCAAATATAATGAAGATGTTAAAAAAATTAACCTTTTTTTTTTTTTTTTTTTTTTTTAGAGACAGTGTCTTGCTCTGTCACCCAGGCGGAAGTGCAGGGGCCTGAGCGTAGCTCACTGCAGCCTCCAACTCCTGGGCTCAAGAGATCCTCTTCCCTTGGCCTCCCAAAGTGCTGGGATTATAGATGTGGGCCACACCCCCACATTTTACATTCCATTTCTCACTTAAAGTCTTCTAAATCCAGGGTGTATTTTAAACACTTGCAGCGCATCTCAGTTCTTGACTGGCCGCGTTTGCAGGGCTCAGCTGTCACCTGTGGCCATGGAAAGGGGCAGCACAGGGAAGAGGTGGGTGCAGGCACCTGAGGGACTCATCCCTGCACCTGCGGAGAACTGTGGCCTGAGAAGAGCAAAGGGGGCCCCTCCATGGGGGGGGGGGGTTCTATCAGATCCCTTCACTTTCTTCACTCTATTAATATTAGCAGCTCTTTTGTCTCACTTTACTCTGAATCTGACCCAGAAGTCTTGGCGACACCCCTACTCCTTTGTCCTTCTCACGCTCCAGCCTACCAATGCTCTCCTCTTTCCTTGCAAGATGCGGAACGTGGAGAGGCTGTCAGAGGAAAACGCAAAGGTAGGTGAAGCCTCCACCCTCAGGGAGATGGGTTTGATGGTGGGGACGCTGCCCTGGGAGGCCGCAGTGACGGAATTGGAGCCAGTATTATAGTACGGACAAGACATCATCTATAAAATGTGCAGTTTGGCTTTGAGGCAGTACCTAACCTGCTCCTGGGAGATTCAGCCTCCCTGAGTCCCACCAATAAACCCCTCCTCTAAAATGTGGTTGATCATAATAGCAGCAAAAAGTCCTACTTCTCTGCGTGCCAGTGTTGTTTAAGTGCCTTGCATGTATTAATTTATTGTACGAAAATACTACTTTTGCCCCTGTTTTATGAGTGAGGAAGCAAGCACAGAGAAGTTAAGAGACTTGTTCTAGGTCGTACAACCAGTATGTGGAAGAACTGGGATTCGAACCCAGCCATTTGATCTCTAAAGCTATGCACTGAACTGAAATAATGGAAGGTATGTGCAGCACTTAGCAGATTCCCTGGCACCTAGCAAGTGCTCAATAAATAATGGCTGCTAGCAACAGTCCTGAACCCCAGTGGCAGAGGTCTGGGGCGAGGAGTCTCACTAGGTCAGAGACACAAAGCACGTCCTCAGAAGCAGTGGCTGAAGTCATCCTTTCGGTTCTACAGCTGCTACCCTTCAGCACTTCCTCTGCTCATGCAACATGAGGGCCACTTCTCAGTTTAGTCAAATGACTAAGTGTTTGTATATCAGCTATGTTTTTGAGGATATGAAGTTTAGTTTTAAAAATTCCAAGAAGGAGCTCTCTAGAATTAAACATAAAAATGTGAATCATCCATTTCTTTGCAGATGTTAAGTCTTGCCTCCCTTCGTTTGGTTCTGGACAAACAGAGGTTCTTCCTGCGTGAGTGTTGGCTACAAAAGACCCTTTTTCCCAGTGTGAAGACCATCTAGCCAACTTCTGAACCATCCATACTAATAGTGAATATTCACGTGGGGATACAGTAGCTTAGGAAATAGGAAAGGGTGCCTAAGAAAGGATGTATTACTATTTGTCCATGAATGCAGCATACGGTTTGTTCAAAGAAATAGTTTTTCTTTATTAGATCTCTTTATTTAGGCTAGTTTTAAAATTTATATGTATTTTTCCTGAGCATATACAAAGCCCAGGGGAAAGGCCTAGTGGCTTCTAAGGTGCAAGGAATATTGGCCAGTCATCAGGAATTTCTCTTAAGGAAAGGTCAGGACCAGATGGGATGACAGGAGCACTGTGCTTGGGGCATGGAACATCTGGGACTAAAATCCTGCTGGGTCCTCAGGTGGGCACGGACAGAAACTATTGACATCCAGCCTTTTCCAAAACCTATTTCTTCCCATACTCAAACAACTTGACCACGCCGTGTGACCCATTCGGCTGAAACACAAGGTAGTCATTTCTTCCAACCATATGCCTGACTTTATTTCTGCATCGGTGATTGAATCAACTCTGAGGATTCATATCACAGCTGAAGACACCAAATCCTCTGGGCTTTAACCCATTGTTCTAAAACCATGTGGATGGACGTAGTCATACCACACCCTTATGTTAAAGCATTACAAATGCATCTCACGCTATCTGGAGGACATGCCAATCTCTCTCTCCGCCCAACTCCAGTCTTGCAAGTGACAGTTGATGCTATCAACTCCAATTCCTCCTCCTTGGAAAAGGAAGATGGCAGTTTGAAGTGTTCCCTTTGGTGGTATAATCATTGATGATTCTTTGCTTAGTGAAGAAGGATTAAGACTTTGGACCCAGGGGGTAAAAACACACCCTGTGGAAGCATCCTTTTACACCAGCAGAATGCCTGTTACTGAACGTGAAATCATGATCATCAGAAGTGAGTCAAGCTTGAGAAGGCTCTTGGTATATGCCCTCAAGACTAATTCCCATAGTTAGAGCTCTGGGGAGGCTGACAAGTTACCATGGATAAGACTGTCATCCAAATTTCTTAGAATAAAATTTAATTGAGTTTTTATTCATCGCTTCCCCATTCACTACACATAGCAATGCTGTGTATATAGCAGACTAATTCTGCCTGCTGAGGTTGTTGGTAAATTCCTCAGGTAGGAACCGAAACTGAGCTAAACTCAATTAAATAAACCTAAAGTGTAAAACTGGGCCGAGTTACCCATGTGTGAAGTTTAAGTAAAAAGTACCAGGACATATTTAGTAAACCATGTGAATTGATTTGCAGGTTAGAGCTACAATATATCAGATTATTTGGCTTATGTAATTTTACAAATTGGAGTTAAACAACCTAGCCGAGGGCGGAGTAGGTAATATAGATTCACAGTCCTTGACCACTGAGAACATAATTAATTGGTGGCCAGCGGTAGAGTAGCTTGGGGACTAACAGACCCCTGAACTTGACTGGGCCTCCCTTCTCACGCTCAGGAAAAGTACAAAAACTTTCACTGACTCCCTGTGTAGCTCCTCTCTGGGGTACTATAGTTCCATTGTAATCTCTAATCGCTAAATTAAGAAAATCAAAGACAGGTGCTCATTTTATCTTTGTGGCACTGAGTAGTTTCCATCTTTACCTGTGACAAAGGACAGTGACTTCAGCGTGCCCTCTCAGGGTGGTGGTCCCCACGGATGGGGGTTCCTGTAGCCCTGGCTGCCGTGAGGAGGTGGCGGTGATAAGGACTCGCAGGTCAGGGCCTGACCCTGAATGAATCTACGAGTCACTCTGCTTCAGAGACAGTCACGTTGGCTAGGAGCTTCCAGCTTTGTGGGCTTACTCTCACTGAGAAACACCCTTGTGTGTGAAAGGCCACCACTGGCCTAGAGACGGGTTGGGACCACAGGAGCTGGCCATGACAAAGGACAAGGAGAAAGGTACAAATGGGAGGAAATAAGGGGCATTGGATTGGAATAAGAGAGCAGAAAGACTACACCCTCTATAGCTATTCACCCTGCTTCAAACTACTGTGCTCAAAGGACTTGGGAAGCATGCCTGACCAAAATAGGGCACAAATTAAACAGTGCAGACGTGGAATACGCTGGCTGGGATGTGTGTGTGTATGTGTGTGTATGCGTGTGCTCGCCGGGGGAGCTATTGTAACCACTGCCTGTCATGTTTTCCTGCAGCACGGAGGAGAAGACACAGTAAGAACACACATGACTGCAACAGAATGGCTGGAAGATTCACAGCCCAAGATCAGAGGTGGTTTCAGAGCCCCTGCAGACCTAAAGATACACATTTAAATTCCCTCTTTGGAGATACCCAGAATTTCTTTTAGTGTTTTGGCCACAACAGCACAGCAATCAAATGGGATCATGCAATACAGAGATGCTAAAACAACAACAACAAAACCCCCAGAGTTTGAATTTGAGCTCTAGCATGTTCAAAGTGGGCAAACCACCTAACTCTTGTATATTTCACAATCCTTTGCATTAACGTGAGAATAGTAATGGCTATTTTGCCTACTGCACAGGGTCGTTATAACGATCACATAAAATAGCATTCTTGAAATACATAAATGATAAAGCGATGTATTAGTATGAAGCATTGTTAGTTATTCATAGGTCCCAGTTCGCTCCCTCCCTTCCTGCCTACAAACATTCCTACTATCTTCTAAGGTCTCCAATGGCTAAGCATTGAAATGGGGAGTTTGGCTTCCATCACTGGAGATTATTGTCTAAACCACCTCACTCTGAATGAAGCAGCTTATACAATCGCAAAGCTATAGAAACAACCCAAGTGCCCATCAATTCATGAGTGGATTAATAAAATGTGGTATATTGTATACCATGGAATACTACTCAGCTTTAAGAAACAATGGTGATATAGCACCTCTTGTATATTCCTGGATATAGCTGGAACCCATTCTACTAAGTGAATGAAGTATCTCAAGAATGGAAAAACAAGCACCACATGTACTCACCAGCAAATTGGTATTAACGGATCAATGCCTAAGTGGACATATAGGAGTAACATTTATTGGATGTCAGGAGGTTGGGAGGGGGGAGGAGGGGATGGGTATATACAACCACAATGAGTAAGATGTGCAATGTTTGGGGGATGGACACACTTGAAGCTCTTACTCGAGGGGGGAGAGGAGCATGGGCAATATATGTAACCTTAACACTTGTACCCCCATAATATGCTAAAATAAAAATAAATAAATTAAAAAAAAAAGAAATTGTACCTTAAAAAAAAAAAAAACTTCTTCCCATTTAAACCCAAGGAATCATCAAGTAGCAAATACTGATAGGGAAGAATGGAGGCACAGTCAGTTCACATATTATATACAGAGCTGATTTTTTGTACAGAAAAGCATCCTTCAGATTTTCTAGACTAAAACATATTTTGTCCTTGCCTTTAGTTTTTGGTAGTCCTTTAAAGACTATTAAAAAAAAAACAAAAACAGGCTGGGCGCGGTGGCTCACGCCTGTAATCCTAGCACTCTGGGAGGCCTAGGCAGGTGGATTGCTCAAGGTCAGGAGTTTGAAACCAGCCTGAGCAAGAGCGAGACCCCATCTCTATTATAAATAGAAATAAATTAATTGTCCAACTAATATATATAGAAAAAATTAGCCGGGCATGGTGGCGCATGCCTGTAGCCCCAGCTACTCGGGAGGCTGAGGCAGAAGGATCACTTGAGCCCAGGAGTTTGAGGTTGCTGTGAGCTCCTCAAAGGCTGACACCACCGCACTCACTCTAGCCTGGGCAACAAAGCGAGACTCTGTCTCAAAAAAAAAAAACAAAAAACTATTGACTTTTGAATTGGGATCGCTTAGGTGTTGTAACAGTGCACTTAGGAAAAGACTTCTGTCATTACATGATGGCTAAGCCAGTACCAACTTGACAGAGAAAATACAGCCCTGGAACAAGTTGGATCTTGTATTTCATTTGTGGTTTTTAAGATGATTAATTTATGGGAAAAGGAAAACTAATTACGTTATAAATAAATTTTATTACAGAAAAGAGCTTTGAAGCAAACCCATGCTTACTTAGCAGCCCAGATGTTATTGCTCCACTCACAGCCTTCCTTGCCCTTCGTGGGGTAGTGTATGCGATTTATTCACTAGCCTGGAAGGTCTGTTTCGTCATTGAGCTCCAGTTCCAGTAAATGTAATATGATCTGGAAGAATCAGAGAAAGAGGATGGTGAGGGGTATAACCCCCTAGTCTAGTGTCACTTCAAGACTGCTCCTATTTCAGTGGACAAACATTTATTGAATGTTCCCTAGTTTGTCCTTAAACCTAGCTGAATGAGTGAGATAGGTGGAGACCCCTCTAGCCTGTTAACAGAAAGTCGTACTTTATTGGTTTTAATGACTGGACACAGGGCTTAGCAAAGGCCTATCCAACTTTCTACTCCAGTGGAAAGGCCACTCCTCCATGACTTCTGCTAGAATTCTCTTCTCTCCCGCTTCTGAACTTGCAAAGCACATTACTTTAGTTTCCTCCCAGCATTTATATTTTCCCCTAGCTTGTAGAATAGTTGAAGATTGGGATCATGTCCTCTGCCTAGAGGTCTGTCTTTTACATTGAAGGCTTTGAATAAATATTAGCTAAATTGAATGAAAGGCTGACCTCGATCTGGAACTATGAGCCTTCACATCACACATTAGTTCTATGACACAATGGTTGTGCCAATGTTTCTAAATGAGTCAATACTGTGACAAAAATGGTACCCTGAACAGTCTTAGCATTGCCACATTTAACATTAGACTTCTAGGCCAGGCATGGTGGCTCATGCCTATAATCCTAGTGCTCTGGAAGTCTGAGGTGGGAGGTTTGCTTGAGCTCACGAATTTGAGATCAGCCTGAGCAAGAGAGAGACCCCTATCTCTACCAAAAATAGAAAAATTAGCCAGGTGTGGTGTGAGCACCTGTAGTACCAGCTACTTGGGAGGCTGAGACTGGAGGATCGCTTGATCCCAGGAGTTTCAGGTTGCTGTGAGCTAGGCTGACGCCACTGCACTCTAGCCCAGGTGACAGAGTGATACTCTGTCTAAAAACAAACAAACAAACAAACATTAAACTTCTGGTGACATCAGTAGTGAATATATTTGATTCTGACAGACTCTCACACAATCTTCAGCTTTCCTCTCCTTATCTCTTCTAGATAATAAGTTACTTGACTTACTTATCTCTTATCATTGTTGATTAATTTCTTATCTCTCTGTCCCCAGTGCCAGCTGCTGCGATAGCACATGCTAAGGCTCAGGGCAGAGTTTATGAACTGCACTGAGTGTGTTTCTGACCCCCCGTCACTCTTCAGATCCTTGTTATTTGGTTTCAACCAAGACCTACTATAATACCGAGACTGTGCTTTCAAAGGTCTTCTGGACAGCTGTGTTTTCCTAGTTGTCAAACCCAACAGTCTTTACTCCTCATGTCTTGACTTTTTATAGTTGTGGTGGGGGGCTCTTGGTGGTGGTGGGGGGGGGTTGATGCATTTAATACTGTTGACACCCTCCCCCATTTTCAAAAATAAATGAGACTGCCTATGAGGACCTTCAGTAGACTGAAAGGTGCCATGTGAAAAGAGAGGACATGGTTATTTTTACTCTAACACATCAAAAAGATAAACACGTAAATAAAACCAATAAGTTTAAATGAAGTTCTAATTCCCGAGAAAGTTAAGGCACTCTGGGACCACCCCTACTCTTGCAGGTTGAAGCCAGTAGAGCTCTCCACCACCCTGACCCTGCTGAGTAAGATGGAAGTGTTCTGAGCTTACCTCAGTTCCTCAATCCTTATCTTCTTAGGATGGAACTCCCCCAGGGAAGTGAAACTGCCCAGGCTTTTCAGGCTACTGCTGGACACAACCGCCTTAGGGACAAGTTTGCTTCCAGGAGATGTCAAATGAGTCATTCATGTTCCTAGAGTGCAGGCCTCGGGAGGGAACGGAGACATCGTGGACAAAACTGAGTTGAAATGAATGGAATTTAAAGACTTTTGGGGATCCAGGTGACAATGTTCTGTGCACTAACCATCACGACAAAGAGTCGTGGTTTTACCCCCTTTTGGGTCCCATCAAGAGGACCTGAGCTGATAGCATCCCCAGTGGCAGGGTTACCCACATTTAGAAAAGATGACAATTTGAGGGAAGGGAGTTTTTTCCATGGAAGTCAGTGGTTTCTTCCATACTATGACTCATCCAACCCATGTCCTGACTAAACTTCCATCGCCTTTGTACTCTTCTTTGAACAATATAACCTCTTGAGCTCCTCTCTCCTGTTGTCTCCTCTGCCCCGCTTAGATCATATGTCTTTGAGATCAGAAAATGCATCTTTTATTTCTCTAATACCCCTAAAATTATACTTTACATGTTTATAATATGTACAGGAGTTGCTGACTGACCAAAGGTGAAACTGTTTCTTCGTGGCCACCTAGTGTGTGAATGTCAGGGCTGGGCTTGACGTGGGAAGAATTAACCTTTCAGGTGGAAAGGACCAATCAGATAAGAAATGTATAAAGTTTTCCAATACAGGTTTATATAGATGGCTCAAAACATACTGAAGAAACCAGAATATGGAATTTTAAAATCTTTTCGTTTTCCAGGAGGCATTTCTAATCAGTTCATTTTACGTAGAGCATAAAATACAAGAGGTCATATAATAGCATTGCTTCCTTTTACTCTATACTTATGGCAAATTCATTGCTTTCCTCTATTATCCATTCATTTAAAAAATTCCAAATTTGTTTCAAATTAGCCCAAAGTGCAAATGAACAGCAGAGGCCAAAGTCATCTAGTAGTCTTAGGCATTTGTTCAGGGAGGAGAGAGAAGAAACTGGCAACTTCCTCCTTATTTAGCAATATGTCACTCCATTGCTTAAAACCCATCAGTGGTTCCAGTTTGCTCTCAGAATGTAATCGGACTCCGTGTGGCTTACAAACATCTGCCGACCTGACGCCATGGGCCCCATTTGCCACCCTAGCCCAGCCTCTGGCTCCATGGC
The DNA here is from genome assembly GCA_008750895.1 of Mirza zaza. Taxonomy (NCBI): domain Eukaryota; kingdom Metazoa; phylum Chordata; class Mammalia; order Primates; family Cheirogaleidae; genus Mirza; species Mirza zaza. The sequence continues at coordinate 18,233 of VSMD01003677.1, forward strand.
CATTCATTCTCCCCTACCCCACCTCCCCATTCCACCATGGCCTCGGCGTCAGTCATTCTTCTTTCAGTCACTTGAAGATATTGTGCTCCGTGTCCTTTCTGGCCCTAGTGTATGCCATTCTTTCCATCCCAGCTGACTCCCTTGTCAACTTTTAAATCTCATTTTATTATTTATTTATTTATTTATTTTTGAGACAGGGTCTTGCTCTGTCATCCAGGCTCGAGTCCAGTGGCCCAATCATAGCTTACTACGACCTTGAATTCCTGGGCTCAAGTCATCCTCCTGCCTCAGCCACCTAAGTATCTGGGACTACAGGCACATGCCACCATGCCAGGTTAATTTTTCTTATTTTCTGTAGAGATGAGGTCTTGCTATATTGCCCAGGCTGGTCTTGACCTGCTGGCCTCAAGTGATGCTCTTGCCTTAGCCTCCCAAAGTGATTACAAGCATGAGCCACTGTGTTTGGCCTAAATCTCATTTTATTTTATTTTATTTTATTTTTGGAAACAGAGTCTCACTCTGTTGCCCAGGCTTGAGTGCCGTAGCATCAGCTTAGCTCACTGCAACTTCAAATTCCTGGGCTCAAGCAATCCTTCTGCCTCAGCCTCCCAACTAGCTGGGACTACAGGCACGTGCCACCATGCCCGGCTAATTTTTTTAATGTATTTTTAGTTGGCCAATTAATTTCTTTCTATATTTTTTAGGAGAGATGAGGTCTCGCTCTTGCTCAGCTGGTTTCAAACTCCTGACCTTGAGCAATCCACCCGCCTCGGCCTCCCAGAGTGCTAGGATTATAGGCATGAACCACCGCGCCCAGCCTAAATCTCATTTTAAATGTCACTTCATCTCTGAAGTGTTCCCTGGACCCATGTTTCGGTTAGAAGTATGGCCCTTCCTTTTTGCCTTATCATTGCCTATTTTCTTTTCTGCATTCTCTAAAGCTTAGTGTATAGCAGGGAACATGAAAGGCTTATTCATATATGTATGCATATAATTATATAGGTAAGCTTATATATACATACGTGTATACATATATTATATATAAACAGACTGAGTAGGAGAGAGGTAAAGCAATTTGTCTCCCTTCTCATGATCTAGTGACCTGGAGTAAGGTGCTTCCGAGTGCTGGCGCAGGGAAACCCTAGGTTACCTGGACAGCAGAAGTTTATGGTGTGGGCACTCACAGACTTGGGGAAAATAGGTAGAAGTCTGCAGTTCCACAGATAGTGTCACCCTTTGAGTAGGGCAAGAAAGACCCACAAACTGGGCCCCATACTTTAGCACGTCTTACTTATCAAAAAGACTGAAATATAAAGACTTTTTTTTTATATTTGGTATCATAAAAAGTTTTTTTTTTTTTTTAATTTTGTTACCCCATTGAGTGAATAGCATCACAGGAGAATGCATGAGGTGACCCGGCCTGCTGATTCAGTACCCGCAAGGGTGAGTGTCTGTCCCCAATTCCAGAAAGTGAACATCTATGCAGATGAGTTTCCCAGATATCTTTGCTCCCTTGCTCCTTGCTCCTCTCTGTTGGCGTCATGTAATTTGGGGAGGTACCTAGAACTACCTGAAAATCTTAAGTCAAAAAAGTGAGGCACTGGGGCAGATCACCTACGCATGGACTAATGGGCTCCTCAACTGGTAAGACCCCATTCAGGGTTTGGACATCATGCCATGGTGTCTTGCCAGAACCGGCTTCCAGCCCACCCTGTGCTAACAGATCCGCACTAACGCTCAGGCTTACAGGCTGTTGGGCTGGAGGTTGGGGTTTGGGGCATGGGAGCTGGCGGAGGGATGGGATAGGTTGTGGGGAGGAGTCCACACAACTTTGGCCTCTGGTCTGTGAGGGCCACATCTGGGGAATAAGCTGCATGTCCTTGGGTAGGAATGAGAGCTGAGCCCTGGGCAAGGTTTGCTGTGTAACTGCTAAATGTTTGGACATACAGTAAGTGGGGAATATCCTTTACCTGCCCCCAACTCCCCTCAAATATTCAGGATAGCCGTCTACCCAGTCTTGCTTCATAGTTAAAGGCTCCTGCACTAATCAACTACCTGTAAGTGGGCATCATCATTTCCTACTTTAACTTTCTGTTCAAGGAATGAGTTAACTTTTTTTTGCCATAAAAAAGTATAATTGACCAATAGATATCGTGTATATTTAAGCTGTACAACTTAATCTTTGATATGTGTATAATATCAAGAAATGATCACTGCAATCAAGCTACTTAACATGTTCATCACGTCATATAGTTACCATTTCCTTCCTTCCTTTCTTTTTCTTTTCTTTTTTTAAAATTTGTGCTGTGAGAACCCTTAAGATCTAACCTTTTAGCAAATGTCAAGTGTACAATTCAGTATTGTTAACCGTAGTCACTGTGCTGCACATTAGAGCTCTAGAACTCATTCATCTGGTATCACTGACGGTTTGCACCCTCTGACCAACATCCCCCATTTCTCCTTCCCCCAGCCCCTGGCAACACCATTCTACCCTCTGCTTCTCTGAATTTGTTATTTTTGATTCCACATATAATGAGCTCATATAGTGTTTGTCTTTCTGTGCCTGTCTTACTTCACTTAGCACAATGTCCTCCAGGTGCATCCATGTTGTCACAAATGACAGGATTTCCTCCCTTTTTTGTGGCTAAGTAATATTCCTGTGTGTGTAGATCATATTTTCTTTATCCATTTATTTATTGATGGACACTTAGGTTGTTTCCGTAGCGTGGCAATTGTGAATAATTCTGCAGTGAACATGGGAATGCAGACATTTCTTTGAAATCCAGATTTCATTTCCTTTGGATAGATACACAGAAGAAGTGACTCAACTTTTAAGGTGTGCTTGTACTGATTCCATTTCTGTCTCTACTGACTTACCAACTTTCTCACCTTCAAACTCCCTTTGAGAGAGGATCAATTAGTTGACCAGTCACTGTTCAGTCTGGAGCCCCTCTGTTGGGCAGATCTTTTACGTGCGTGTTCCAGAGACCATTTTCCAACCATGAGCGCCTTGGATGAGGCATCACTCTTTGATCTAATCATCTGTGGTCACAATGGCAAGCCACAAGGTCCCTATCAGCATGGTGACTCTTGCTCAGGAAGCCACTTTGGGCAATGACTCTGCAGAGCTTGTGGGCAGAGAAGAGACTCAGCTCCATGCCTTATATGTGCTCTGTGCTCTTTCCTTTATCCCATACCGCTATGCAGGCCACTGAATGCTACTTTTGTACGATTATTTTTTAAAAAGTCACTTAAGTAATTATACTCCTTCCCACCTAAAATATACCAGCCAAGAAAATGTGTGAGAATGTAAACTAAATCCTTCTGACTCTTCTGCAAAAGAGGAAGAGAAAATAAGAACTCTTCCTGCTTCAGTTTATGACTTAGAGCTTTTCACATCACTTAGGAAGATGTGGTTTGCTTATTTTGCTGTAAATTTACTATGGTTTCAGCAATACCTCATGTGTCTGAGAATCGTTTCATTTCCTCTACAATGATCAGTAATAGTCACAATAAAATTAAGACAGTGGGAAAAAATAAGCTATGTCTATGTATAGACAGCAAATTAACTCCTTTTCATTACACAATAGTTTGGGGCAATTTTTGTGACTATTTTTGTATAATCTATACAGAAGGCTAGTTATAGAGTTTATGTAATCAAGGGATTAAACTGGCCTAACTTCTGGCCTGGCCATTTTTCAGTCCAGCAGTTTGGTCACACAGGCCTGGTTTTCCCTCATAATGTTATGTGATACCTACCGCTCTGAAGGTTGTGCTAGGCTTAAAAGTAAACCAATAAGTTGACCTCAGTCTTTCCTTTGTGCCTGACATTGGCTTCTTACTGACCTTTTCTCTCCACGGATGCGGCTGAATTGGATAGTGGGTTTTCCCAGGACTCTACCGTAGCTCAAAGCTATGGTTTCTGGCTCTCTGCACCTAGTTTTACAAAATGTGGGTGTGGTGTCAAAGGCTTCTCAGCAAGTGACTTGTCTCAAAGTCCTTGCTTCACCTTGGGAAAAGAGGAGAAAAGAGATGAGGAAAAGTGAAGCTTGGATCTCTTCTACTTAGAGGATTCAAGTTGTGGGAATCAAGGAAAGCTTCCAATATTGGATTTCTCAACTCTGATTATTCACTGGAACCAGTCACCGAAGACTAGGTTTAAGACACTCACATTTAGCTGGGCAAGGTGGTGTGCACCTTCAGTCACAGCTACTTGGGAGTCTGAGGCAGGAGGAAGACTGAGCCTAGGAATTCACAGTTCTGGAGGCTGGAAAGTTCAAGATAGAGGCGTTGGCAGATTTGGTGCCTGGTGAGGACCCACTTTCTGGTTCATAGATGGCACTTTCTTGCTACGTCCTTACATTGTGGAAGGGATAAGCTAGCTCTTTGAGGTCTCTCCTATAAGGGCAGAGCCTCATGACATAATCACCTCCTGAAGGCCACATCTCTTATACTGTCATCTTGGGCATTAGGATTTCAACATATGAATTGGGGGGGGGGGACACAAACATTCAGAACACAGCACACTGAATTTCAACTTTGCATTTTCCCCTCCCCCCAAGCCCCTGGCAACCACGGTTTTACTTTCTGCTTCTATGAGTTTGACTATTTTAGATACATCATATAAGTGGATTCATGTGGTAGTTAACCTTCTAAAGTTGGTTTATTTTATTTATCACAATTTCCTCAAGGTTCATTCATGTTAGAGTTATGACAGGATTTCCTTCTTTTTGAAAGCTAAATAATATTTCTCTGTATGTATATTCTACATTTTCTTTATCCATTCATCTGAAATATTTGGGATGTTTCAACCTTTGGCTATGGTGAATAAAGCTGAAATGAACATGGGATTGAAAATATATCCTGTTTTCAATTGTTTTGGATAAATATCCAAAAGTTGTATTGCTGAATCACATGGTAGTTCTATTTTAAATGTTTTGAGGAAACCCCATACTGTTTTCCATAGTGGCTGTGCTATTTTACATTTCCATCAGGAATGAATTATTCTACTGGCTTCGGTGAGGCTGGTTTCGCACTTACTTGGAGTGCAGGAACCTTTAACTGGTTTTTGATTTCTCATGAAGGGAAATGGTTCATGCATTCTTGTTGAGTCAGTGTCTCCCTGTGGGGAAGGAGAGTCTGGGGCTTCCTAGTCTGCTGTCTTGCTGACACCACTCCTCAAATGGTTTTTGTTTTAATTTGCCAAAACTCAGCAAAATATAAATTTTAGTGTATAAAAATCATTCCTCAATATAATTTTGTATATAAATTATACTTCAATAAATCTGACTTAAAAATAAATTAATTAAAAAAACAAATGTACAAAAAACCCATGACCTAACCTACTCCTGGATATTCTCTTTTGATACTCTGTAATTTTTTTAACATATCCATTTTATTTTTTATTTTTTTTCAAGTAGTTTTAGGGGGCACAAGTGGATTATTGTTATGTGGATGGATTGCCTAGTGGAGAAGTCTAGACTTTTCATTTATCCATCACCTGAATAGTGTACGTTGTACCCAATAGGTAATTTTTCATTCTGTACTCCCTTCCCACCCTTCCCTTTCTGAGTCCCCAGTGTTCTTTAAAGGCACTCTGTATGACCATGCATACCCAGTGCTGAGCTCCCACTTATATGTGAGAACACGCAGTATTTGGTTTTTGTTCCTGGGTTACTTCACTTAGAATAATGGCCTCCAGTTCTATACACAATGCTGCAAAAGACATTATTTCATTCTTTTTCGTGGCTAAGTAGTATTCCATGGCGTGTGTGTGTGTGTGTGTGTGTGTGTGTGTGTGTGTGTGAGTGTGTGTGTGTGTTTCACATTTTCTTTATCCACACATCAGTTGATGGGCACTTAGGATGTTTCCATATCTTTGCAATTGCAAATTGTCCTGCGATAAACATATGGGTCCTCTGCAATTTATATATCATTAAATTCCATTTATAACATGGATTTGTACAGGTAAAATTTTCTGATATATGGTCTGTGCTTACTTCTGCTTTAAATTTTTTTTTTCCTCTCTATTCTCAAGGATGGTTCTAACCAAACTTTATAATTTTCAATACAATGCAGAAGTCATCATATGGGGCTCACAATTTCTAAATAAAAAGTTAAGTTTCATTCTCCATTCATCACTGCATTTTCAATGCCTATAAAATGCCTGGTACATAATAGACAGTGATATTTTAAAAAAATGAATAGAATGTTCTTTGACAACTCACTGCCAACGTGGCTAAGAAAATTAGGCTTCAGAGTTAGCTCCTGATTTTGAGTCTGGACTTTGCCAGTTATGGAGCTGTGTGATCTTACAAAATTTGAGGCTCATTACTTCCATGTGCAAAAAGGGATAATAATAATGCTCGCATCACATGTTAAGTGTTTGGCATAATGAGACTTTAACACATGGCAGCTTTCCATTGTTTAAGTGTAGTACTCAATAATAATTTTTCCCCAATTCTTTCCTACCCAATAATCTTAATTGGCTGGTTACTAACAAATTGCATTAATTCCAATCAACTTCCAAGAGACTTGAAAGGCCAACTAGACTGTTCCTTTAAAACTTTATCATTTTTCTCACAAACCTAATTACATTACTCATTTCCATTTTTAGTGGTTGGCACAGCCTAGCATAGAGGAGGCCTTCAAAAAATGTTGGGTTCTTTAATTGATAACCATTGCTATTCATTTTCTCAAAGCTTGGCCAACTTGGTGGCATCATCTCATCTCATCTCTTCATATCTTAATCCACTCATTTCCCTGTCTGCAAACCTGACCCTAGCCAGTTTGTGGGCCAATTTCCTCTCACTTCTCCAGTTCTAGCTTCTGAGAGGTAGCTTCTGGCTCCAGCCTCTGGCTCTATTCTCCTGACTTCCTCATTTTAGCTCTCAGTACAACCACCATCACTGCACGAGTAATAGGGCCTCTCCCTCCCTCCTCCCACCCTCCCCCACCATCTACTGTCATAAAAGGCAAGCACCAACTGACACCCTGCAGGCCCAGGCATTGAGTGTGTTTGTGATATTTGCTTCAAGCTGCTGTTTTATTTTTATTAACAATAATTTATTATATATAGTATGTTATTAAATATATATTTACTATGTATTATAATTTATGATATTTAATATTTCTGTAATTTATTTCTATGACAAACATTTAATATAGAAAGAAAATATTACAGATATTGTTGATGTGGTGGTTTTTCTTTTGATTTGTCCTCCTTCCCTATGAGCCTAAGAATTTTTTCTTTCTGAACTAAAAGTAGCTCATGGTTCTAGGGTAATGCACATGTGACTGAAAATTACTTAGTAAAATTTAAGTAGCTCCTAAAGAGTATGATTTTGAGATTGGCCTGAGAGTCCTACTCTTCTCTCTTCCTTCAAAGCATGCCTAATGAGAGCATGCCTCTAGCTATTGGACCACACTGAGAACTACTTACAGATCTACTCCTGCTCTATTCCTGCTTACTCACTCAATTCTGGAAGGCCTTTTCCAACCCAAATTTTACATAAATCAGCAAAGCTTCAGAGTGCATTTCTGCTGTTCCCCAGAAAGAACTGGAGACTGATATTATAAAAACTGGGAGATGATTTAGGTTTATTGAACCATAAGTTTTATTTATTTATTTATTTTGAGACAGAGTCTCACTCTGTTGCCCGCTAGAGTGCTGTGGTGTCAGCCTAGCTCACAGAAACCTCAAACTCCTGGGCTCAAGCTATCCTCCTGCCTCAGCCTCCCTAGTAGTTGGGACTACATGCATGCGCCACCATGCCCGGCTAATTTGTTTTTCTATATATTTTTAGTTGGCCAATTAATTTCTTTCTATTTTTAGTAGAGACGGGGTCTCACTCTTGCTCAGGCTGGTTTTCAACTCCTGACCTTGAGTGATCCTCCCTCCTCAGCCTCCCAGAGTCCTAGGATTATAGGCGTGAGCCACTGCGCCTGGCCAAACCATAAGTTTTTGTGACGGTACTGATTTTTTTTTTTTTTTACATTCTTTCCCCTTTTGGGAAGACACATTTTTATTTGTTTTATAGCATAACATTTTATTCATTTTGCCTTGAGATAAGGTCAAAATTAGCAAGAGAAGGTTTTCTTTATCTTGTAGATTCTCCATCTAAAGAGGGACCTAGGACTAGACAGACCTGACACTTCATTTCCAGTAAAGGCAGGTCTGAGCAAGAACTGATGGGTAAGAAGGGGGAGGAGAAGGAAAGAGTACCCGGGAGATAGAAGGGATCTGTTGCCTTCCCTTCTGAAGCAGATTCCATTCAGACAGAAAAGTGAATGGATGGAAAATGGAAGGACTCTTTTAAAGCAATGGTTCTCCAACACTAACCTGCATCAGAAAACACAGATTGTTGGTTTCCATCTCCAGAGTTCCTGAAGCATTAGGTCTACTGGAGACTTGGCATTTCTGATAAACTGCCTGGGTATCTGCTATTGCTGGTCTGAGGACCACGCTATGAGAACCACTGTTTTACACCAATCTCTATACTCCAGCTCTATGCATAAATGACTAATAGAAGTCTCTTGTGTAATGAACCAAACCTTCATAAGCTCCCAGATATTACTGTCATAATTACAGATTTACACACTTCAGTAGGATCATTAATAATTCCCTTAAAATCTTTTAACCTATGCTCAAAAAACAAAACTCTTGGCATCCAATTTAAGGCATCTGAGCCTCAGCTCTCCTTTATCACTGACCTGTGCTTGAGTCACTTTCCAGATATTTTTAGATGGCATTAAAGAAGAGAAAAGCACAGATAAAACTGAGATCCCTTGAGCTGACTCGTCCGGATTCAGACTGCAAGAGAGACAGCTGAAAACTGAAAAGAGGATGGCTCTTGTGGATAGCTTCCTGGTCTTGCTGTGTCCTTGCTACTTTTGTGTTCTTATTGCAGATATAGAAGTTCTGTCACCATTAAAAATTAAACTGTGTGACTATGGACCAATGTTTACAAAGCTGCATTTGTATTTGTAGTGTTGTATGCTGTGGAACCCAGGAAGAGCGTTCATCCTCACGGTAGTAACAACACCTTTCCTATGTGGCAGTACTGAATGCTTTATAGGTGTTAATTCATGCACTCTGCACAACCACCCTGCATTTTACAGGAGAGGGATCAGGCACAGAGAGGGGAGGGCTGTACTGAAGGTCACTCAGTAAGTGGTGGAGCCAGGATCTGAGGCCAAGGTGTCTGGATCGAGTCTGAGTTCTTAACCACTAGTATATACTACCCCTCATGGTTCCATAGGCTCAGCTACTTTGTCTCTGGCTTCATGCCTTCAAATTTCCCTCCCAAAGCTCTGCCCTCATCCTCATGTGCTTCACTGTTCAGTTTCACCGCAGAGATGGACTGACCCAGGCAGAATTTTCCTGTCTTTCCTGATGTGTCTTCTAATAGCACCTATCTAGTAGAGACAAGATCACTCATCTTACGATACCACTATTAACTGGTTACCTCACCGTCTTCTTCTGGGGAGAAGCCTCATCTTATTTCTCTTTTATATCCCCACTGCTTACACTGGACCCGGCACATAGTAAATGCCAATTAACTGAAAATATATCATAGACCTTTTCTTGCACTCTTCCTTCACTGCTTTATTTTTCGTCACAGTACTTAGACCTCTAATACACGATATGTTTTAATTTTTATTTATTTATTTATTTTGAGACAGAGTCTCACTTTGTCGCCTAGGCTAGAGTGAGTGCCATGGCGTCAGCCTAGCTCCCTGCAACCTCAAACTCCTGGGCTCAAGTAATCCTTCTGCCTCAGCCTCCCGATAGCTGGGACTACAGGCATGTGCCACCATGCCCAGCTAATTTTTTCTCTATATATCAGTTGGCCAATTAATTTATTTCTGTTTATAGTAGAGACGGGGGTCTCGCTCTTGCTCAGGCTGGTTTCGAACTCCTGACCTTGAGCAATCCAGCCGCTTCGGCCTCCCAGAGTGCTAGGATTACAGGCATGAGCCACTGTGTCTGGCCCACGATATGTTTTAAATTTTAAAAGTTTTGTTTGCTGCTTGGCTGTAAGATAAGCTTTTAGTTAGTATTAATAGACAGAAACAATTTTCCAAATGGTTGCACCAATTTATATTCCTATCAGCAATGTATGAAATTCCAATGTGCCAACCCTTGGCACTGACAAGTCATTTTAATTTTAGCCATTCTGGTGACCTTCACTGTGGTTTTAATGTGCACTTCCTGATTAGCATTTCTTCATATGCTTATTGGTTATTTGAATAATCTCTATTAGGAAGGGTCTGTTCAAGTCTTTTGCCCATTTTTAAAAATTTGAGTTGTCTATCATTTTTGTATTGATCTGTAGGAGTTCTTTATATACCATATGTGAATTATTTGTTATTTATGTATATATGAATGAATTTTTGTCATTTTATATATAAGTGTGTATGTGTGTGAATGTATGCACACAAAAAACTGACCTAGCAAATCCACTGCTGAGTTCAAATTAGTAATATGATCATTCATATACATGTATGTGAATGTTCATAGCAGCTTTATTCCAATAAAATGTCCAGGAGAATGGATAAAAAAATTGTTGTACATTCACAATATGGAATACCACACAACATAAAGAAAAAATATATATAAAATGACAACAAATTCATATATATATATGACAAAGACTATAGATAGAAAGTAGAATAATAGTTACCTTTGGAGGGTTACTACTTGGAAGGAAAACAAGGAAGCCTTCTGGGAGGCTGAAAATATTCTATCTGCATCTTGATATGGGTGGTGGTTACACAGGCATATAAATACATAAAAGTTAATCAAGCTGTGTGCTTAAGGTTCGTATACTTTACTATATATGGTATACCTCACCTAAAAACAGGGTTTTTAAGGAAATCTTTTTAAAAATTCTTTATCACCCATCTCCTCCAACGTGTCTCATGAGGGCAAGGATTTTTGTCTGTTTTGTTTACTATTCTATGCCCAGTGTCTAGAACAGTACCTGTCATATAGTAGGTGCTCAATATTGAATAAATTAACATCTTGAACGTGTGTGTGCTTAATTTCCATATTGAAATAGCACGCTCTGTTAGGCACAAACCAGAGTTTGATGTTTTACCTACTTTGCTCCCAACATCTTGCTGGCCAATTAATGGGTGTTTACAAAGGATTAGCCTGTAGGAAGAGCCCACTTGAAAGCTTATGTGCGGAGGAAACCACACAGCACTGTCTGTGAGGCGGCCGCCTCGCTGTGTAGTTCCCAGGGCTTTGGCAGACGAGAGGGACGGCGTAGAGGGTGGGAGTGTCGGTTGAAGGCAACTATCGGAGAACAGGCTGGAAATGAAGGGAGGGGGCAGCGTGCAGGGACTTTGGCAAGAAGAGAAGTCTGGCCTTGATAGACTGGGCTCTGACTGTGTCTTTCTCTCATATAGTCTCCACAGTGTGACCAGAATGACGTTTCTGAATGCAAATTTAACCAGATCTTGCCCTTGCTTCAATTCTTCGGTGACCCCTAGCGCCGTCTGGATTGAATCGGAACTCTGTAGCATAACCCAGCCTCCTGCGTTTCTCTGCAGCCCCAGCTCTAGAAACACCCCTCCTCTCCATCACGTCACGCATGCGCGCGCACGCACACACGCACGCACGCACAGCCCTCTGCTTCAGCCACATTGGCCCTCCAAACGTGCCATGCTGCTCTCGGGCTTTGCAGTAATCTCTTTCCTCTGCTGGCTTCACCTTCCTCACCCTCTGCCTCCCCGCTCCACCCTCACCTGGTTTAACATTCTCCATAGACTTACTCTGGGCAGCTTTTCCTGACTCAGAGGTGAGGGTATGAGCTCCACCTGTGTGCTTTCCGGGATCGAGACTCTCCGTTGTCATTGCTTGATTCCTGTAAAGCCCCTGGGGGCAGACCGCTGGGACACAGCGCTACCAGTTGGCTGTAATTATGTTTACTTTTCTGTCTTCCTTAGTGTGAGTTCCTTGAGAACAAGAACTGTGTTCCCAGGCCCTAAAACTATGCCTGGCACACAGTTGGTAACTATTTGTGAAATTAATATTTGAGACAATGATAGTATCTTTTTGAAAAGAAATATGCATTAGCAGCACAATTCATAATCGCAAGGCTGTGGAAACAGCCCAAGTGCCCATCAATACATGAGTGGATTAATAAAATGTGGTATATGTATACCATGGAGTACTATTCAGCTCTGAGAAACAACAGTGATATAGCATATCTTATATTTTCCTGGTTAGAGCTGGAACCCATACTACTAAGTGAAGTATCCCAAGAATGGAAAAACAAGCACCACATATACTCACCAGCAAACTGGTATTAACTGAGCAGCACCTAAGTGGACACATAGGTACTACAGTAATAGGGTATTGGGCAGG